>CAJNDS010000014.1:853919-1091419 GCA_905221605.1 Symbiodinium natans
AACTAGTTGAAAAAAAAGTATGAATCCGATGAAAATATAGAGGGAATGATAGAAACCAAGAAAACGAACCAAATAGGGTTTTCCCTAGGACAAACTAAGGAAAAGCAACGTACGCTTTGACGTTTGACGAAATCCGTCCAAAATGTAATCAGAAGAGGGTTTCCTTAGGAAAAACGAACGAAAACCTCGTTTTTTTCAAGCCGTGCAGAGCGTGCTTCAAAGCCCAAGAAACTTGTTGACACCCGTCATGTGAGCAGGGTGTTTGCAAATGGGGGGGGGGGGCTGTGTTTTCCCCCAACCCCCCCCCCGCTTCTTTTAAGTCGTACCAAGCGTGCTTCAAAGCCCAAGAAACTAGTTGAAAAGCATCGTGTGAGCATTGTGTTTGCAAATGGGGGGGGCTGCGCCCCCCCCAACCCCCCCGCTTTTTTTTGTTTTTTAAGCCGTGCAGAGCGCGCTTCAAAGCCCAAGAAACTTGTTGACACCCATCATGTGAGCAGGGTGTTTGCAAATGGGGGGTGGCTGCGCCCCCCCCCAACCCCCCCTGCTTCTTTTAAGCCGTACCAAGCGTGCTTCCCAACCCAAGAAACTAGTTGAAAAACATCGTGTGAGCATTGCAAATGGGGGGGGCTGCGCCCCCCCCAACCCCCCCGCTTCTTTTAAGCTGTACCAAGCGTGCTTCAAAGCCCAAGAAACTAGTTGAAAAACATCGTGTGTGCATTGTGTTTGCAAATGGGGGGGGCTGCGCCCCCCCCAACCCCCCCGCTTTTTTTAAGCCGTGCAGAGCGTGCTTCAACCTAAGGGAAATTACAGGAAATCCGTCCAAAATGTAAAAAAATAGGTTTTTCCCTATGAAAAACCAACGAAAACCTCAGGGAAATGACAGAAAATCCGTCCAAAATGTAAGGAAAGTAGGGTTTTTCCTAGAGAAAACCAAGGAAATCGACCAAAAAAAAAAAAAAAAGGCCCCAAAAAAAAAAAAAAAAAAGACCCAAAAAAAAACTCCACCCGTTTATGACCTCTCTATCCTGTCTCTAAACCCTAAACCCTAGACCCTAAACCCTTATACAAACCTTTAAGCATATGTGACCCTGTACCACATTCCCTAAGGCAAATCCTTGAACTCTCAAGCTTAAGGCCCTACCGCCCAAAACGCCAACACTAGATGCAAGTCGGTGATTTTGACCGAAACCCTGTACCCTGTACCCTATACCCTGTACCCCAAAACCCTAAATCTAAACCCTAAACCCGTAAGCCCCATATCTCAGAAGCCCCTGAAGCCCGAAACCCACTTCGAGCGTCGGGGGACCTTTGGTAATTAGCAAGTGGTTATGAAGTGGGTAAAACAGTAGGAGAACCCCAATTAGGGTCGCCCTTGCAGCACGTAGAGCTCTACTTTATACCTACTTACTCAGTCCCCCGACCGAAACCCCAAACCCCAAACCCCAAACCCCAAACCCCAAACCCCAAACCCCAAACCCCAAACCCCAAACCCCAAACCCCAAACCCCAACCCCCAAACCCCAAACCCCAAACCCCAAACCCCAAACCCCAAACCCCAAACCCCAAACCCCAAACCCCAAACCCCAAACCCCAAACCCCAAAGCCCAAAGCCCAAAGCCCAAAGCCCAAAGCCCAAAGCCCAAAGCCCAAAGCCCAAAGCCCAAAGCCCAAACCCCAAACCCCAAACCCCAAACCCTAAACCCCAAACCCGAAACCCCAAACCCTAAACCCTAAACCCCAAACCCTAAACCCTGAAGCCACCGAAGCCCGAAGGCAGTTCTTGAGACGCTCCTCCTGGAAGCCCAGAAGCGGGGCCCCGGTGCTGGAGAGGTCTACAGGCCCTCCGAGGCGGGAGCACGGCTCATCCCCAAACCCTAAGCCCTAAGCCCTAAGCCCTAAAGCCTAAACCCTAAACCCTAAACCCTAAACCCTAAACCCTAAACCCTAAACCCTGCACCCTAGACCGTAAACCCTAAACCTCAAACCCTAAACCCTAAAAAAACCCAATTAAGCCTTTTGATAAGTTTAGTGGGTTGGGCTAGGCTTCTCTGCTTTTGGGGTTTGAGGGTTTGGGGATTTGGAGTCCGGGTGGAGGGCCGTCGGTCTTGAGGTTCGGGTTTAGGGTTTAGGGTTTAGGGTTTAGGGTTTAGGGTTTAGGGTTTAGGGTTTAGGGTTTAGGGTTTAGGGTTTAGGGTTTAGGGTTTAGGGTTTAGGGTTTAGGGTTTAGGGTTTAGGGTTTAGGGTTAGACCAGAAGGGCCGAATCGGTGAAGTGAGTTCGAGGTTTAGGGTTTTGGCGTTGGTTTTGCGGTGAGAAATGTCGGGTCAAGGCTTTAGGCCTCGAGGTTTGGGGGTGTGGAATTGAGCTTCGGGGTTGAGGGCTATGAGGCTCATTTTTTCCGGGTCCTGTGCGTACTTGAGCAAGACATAGAGGCGAACCCTGAACCCTAAAGCCTAAAGCCTGAAGCCTAAGGCCGAAACCCTAAACCCTAAACCCTAAACCCTAAACCCTAAACCCTAAACCCTAAACCCTAAACCCTAAACCCTAAACCCTAAACCCTAAACCCTAAACCTAAACCCTAAACCCTAGACCCTAAACCCTAAACCCTAAACCCTAGACCAAACCCTAGACCCTAGACCCTAAACCCTAAACCCTAAACCCCAAACCCTGAACCCTAAACCCTAGACCCTAAACCCCAAACCCTAGACCCTAAATCTACTTTCCACAGAACTTGTGCGAAGAGGCCAAGGCCCCTGTGCCAGCGCCTGGTTGCGCCGAAACGAACTTCTTCATTCAGAACGTGCAGCATCTCCAGGACATAGAGTCTGTTCTACTTGCTGACTCTTAGCCTGGAATGAAGGAAGGAGGTACCCTATAGAATCATTTATGAATATGAGGGGTGTCGGTCGATGACCTATACCCCTCCGAAGAACCAGCATGTTGTAGTAGGTTTAGGGTTTAGGGTTTTTGGGCTTAGGGTTTAGGCTTTTAAGGTTTAAAATCTAGGGTTTAGGGTTTAGGGTTTAGAGTTTAGGGTTAAGGGTTTAAAACTTAGGGTTTAGGGTTTAGGCCTTGGGGTCGCTGTAGATTTCTTAGTACATTAGCACATGTTTGCATATTGTTCTTGACAAATGTATGTCTGCACATTACATAGTACATATTTCGATGCCTTAGTACACTGTGTGCAGATTGCATTCTTGTATATCTCAGCACATTCTGGTGCATTAGTATCTTGTATTCTAGTTCCTGGGAACCCCTCAACCCTAAACCCTAAACCCTAAGCCCTAAGCCCTAAACCCTAAACCCTAAACCCTAAACCCTAAACCCTAAACCCTAAACCCTAAACCCTAAACCCTAAACCCTACACCCTAAACCCTAAACCCTAAACGTCCAGTACGCCCAAGACCGAACTGTGCTTGTATAGGGTTCACTGCTCGGCATTCAAGCCCTAAGGGTCCATGTACCTATATAGTACATACTTGGGCCTTAAAGGGGTTTAGGGTTTAGGGTTTAGGGTTTAGGGTTTAGGGTTTAGGGTTTAGGTAGCTTCAGAGCCCAAGTATATACTATGTAGGTACATGGACCCTTAGGGAGACTCACCTTTCAACGTTGCGAATTACGCCGCTGATGTATGATGGTGATTTCTTTGCGTTCTATGGCACACGGTTTCCATGCTGCTGTGCCAGTTGCACGTGGTCTGCACGCCTTAGTGGCTACTTCTGTCGATGAAAAACTACGACCGAGCTTTGTTGTTTGATTGCTCTTGTAACCTAAACCCTAAACCCCAAACCTAAAGCCCGAACCCCTGCACCATAAACCCGAACATGCACCAATCCTAGGTTTTCCTACAAGCCCCGAGCCTGCAACTCTGAACCCCAAAACCCTTGTGGTCCTCTTCGCACCTGTAGCATGTAGGGTTTCACTTTGGGCTTAGCGTCTAAGAATTGCCTGATGCTCAAACCGCTTCCAAGCACTGTGCCCCCTTGAGGCCCTCAAGGCCCCCTTGCGGTTTAGGGTTTAGGGTTTGGGGTTTAGGGTTTAGGGTTTAGGGTTTAGGGGTCAGTCTTTCATGGCGTAGCCCAACAGGCCCAACAGGCTCTGATTTGCTCTGATTTGGGTGGTGGCCTGTGCTTCATGCGTCTTCTCATCGATGTAAGCTCTCGCCAGGAGATCTTCTTCCACTGCTCGACAAGACGCCCTAAACCCTAAACCCCAAACCCCAAGCCCCAAACCTTAAACCCAAACCCTAAACCCTAAACCCTAAACCCTAAACCCTAAACCCTAAACCCTAAACCTTAAACCCGAAACCCGAAACCCTAAACCCTAAACCCTAAACCCTAAACCCCAAACCCTGAACCCTGAACCCTAAACCCTAAACCCTAAATCCTAAGCCCTAAACTCAAACATGGCTGCCAGGATCCGGTGCCTGCGTCTGTGTTGCCAGTCACGCGATCCCCTGGCGAGGAGCCGTGGAGCGCATTCATTCCAGCTGTTAGGGTTTAGCAGTGTGTAGGGCCTAGGAGGTAGGGTTTAGGGCTTAGGGCTTAGGAAGTGTTGTTTAGGGCTTAGGGGTGAGGGTTTAGGGGTGAGGGTTTAGGGTTTAGGGTTTAGGGTTTAGGGTTTAGGGTTTTAGGGTTTTAGGGTTTAGGGTTTAGGGTTTAGGGTTTAGGCTTTAGGGTTTGGGGTTTCAGGGTTTAGGGTTTAGGGTGATGTGTACCGCATAGCGTAACAGTTTTCACAGATTATGTTGACGGGAGGGGGGGGGGGTTCGAGAATCAGCTGCTAAGTAGCTACTACTCTAAGAAGAACGACAACTTTGCGATGGAACCAAGCTCCTGCCCGTAAGTCCTAAATCCTCGGTCCTTTTCTCACCAGCGCAAACGAGCTCTCAGCCCTGAAGCTCTGCAGCCCTACAAGCCGAACACTAGAACTCAAAGCCCAGAAGCCCTAAAACCCCTGAAGCCCTATATAACCCTACACTACACCCCGAACTTCAATAAAGTGGAGCAGGGAAGGGTTTAGGGTTTAGGGTTTAGGGTTTAGGGTTTAGGGTTTGGGGTTTAGGGTTTAGGGTTTAGGGTTTTGGGTTTTGGGTTTAGGGTTTAGGGTTAATCCACCCCAGTATTCTCTAAATCCTACACCCCCCCCCCCCCCCCCCCGCCCCCCAATCCACTCCAGTATTCCCTAAACCCTACACCCTAACACTTTGCAGGCCCATCCCTTAAACCCTAAACCCTAAACCCTAAACCCTAAACCCTAAACCCTAAACCCTAAACCCTAAACCCTAAACCCTAAACCCTAAACCCTAAACCCTAAACCCTAAACCCTAAACCCTAAACCCTAAACCTAAACCCTAAACCCTAAACCCTAAACCCTAAACCCTAAACCCTAAACCCTAAACCCTAAACCCTAAACCCTAAACCCTAAACCCTAAACCCTAAACCCTAAACCCTAAACCTGTGGTCAACACTCAGGACTCTTCCAAAAGCAGCGCGCCTGCCCGGAATGTCAGCCGGCACAGCTCCAGAGCTTTGGCATGACTGGGTTTAGGGTTTAGGGTTTAGGGTTTAGGGTTTAGGGTTTAGGGTTTAGGGTTTAGGGTTTAGGGTTTGGGGGCTTAGGGTTTAGGATTCAGCTCACTTGATGAACGCCGTTAAGCCTTACCCTCAACCGCCGTAGACATCCCCAATGCCCCACCCTACAACCCTAAACCCTAAACCCTGAACCCTAAACCCCAAAAACTTGACAGACTCCATGGCTGACCCCGAACCCCTGAACCTTTGGGTTTCGGGTTTAGGGTTTAGGGGGCTAGGCTTTAGGGTTGTTCCTACACCCTCAGTCCTTCAGACCATGACTGCCACGTGACTCTATCCAGGCTTACACCTGGGACCTGTGGACACCGGCGACACCGGCGACGCCATGATATAGCCAGGGTCTTGTTGGGTTTAGGGTTTAGGGTTCAGGGTTTAGGGTTTGGGGTTTAGGGTTTAGGGTTTAGGGTTTAGGGTTTAGGGTTTAGGGTTTAGGGTTTAGGATGCAGGGTGCAGGGTTGTCGTGAAGACTCTGGAAGTACAGCCTCTAGGCCTTCAGCGCAAAGTCCAGAAACACAACGCGAAATACAGGCACGTCCTTTTTTGTCTCACCCTCCGACATTTCGCAGACCGCACTCTGAGATTCCGGTGGTTGGGGTTTAGGGTTTGGGGTTTAGGGTTTAGGGTTTATAGGGTTTAGGCTTTAGGATTTGGGGTTTAGGGTTTATGGTTTAGGGGTTAGGGTTAGGGGTTACGGGTTAGGGATTAGGGTTTAGGGGTCAGGGTTTAGGGACTAGGAGCTGTGCGCCTCAGCCGTAAGCCCACGCTGCAAAGAGAGCCCCTCCGACCCTAGAGAGCTTCAAAATCTCCGAGCTTTGCGAAATGTCTTTGTTAAGCCGGCTCCGTCGCTTGGCTGCTCACCCACGTCTTGTTCATCCGGCAACCGGAGAAACAAACGCTTCCCTCGAAGTTGCTTCTGGGTAGCCCAGTGGTACACTTTTTCCCTCTCTTTTTTTGGTTCAAGGTTCCCTTGTAAAGTGACGAACCCCAAGAAGGGTGCCCTTGTCATAACTTGGTTACTGGGTTACCACGGCTCCGAATACTGCTAGAGCATAGACGATTGCCGGCTTCATCCCCTCGTAATTCCTAAATCAGCATCATGTAAGGCGACCCCCCCAAAAAAACCGTGGCATTGCTCTTAAGACATTGATGTTCCCCCTGTACGGCCCCAGCCCGAAGATGTTGACACCCTAGACACCCTAGACACCCTAGACACCCTAGACAGCCTAGACACCCTAGACACCCTAGACACCCTAGACACCCTAGACAGCCTAGACACCCTAGACACCCTAAACCCTAAGCCCTAAGCCCTAAGCCCTAAACCCTAAATCCTAAACCGTAAACCCTAAGCCCTAAACCCTAAACCCTAAACCCTAAACCCTAAACCCTAAACCCTAAGCCCTAAACCCTAGACCCTAAACCCTAAACCCTAAACCCTAGACCCTAAACCCTAAACCCTAAACCCTCATGTCTTGACCCGCGCTGGCCCGTGCAAGCTGAGGGGCGGGACCGGAATCTTGCCAGGGCTTAGGGTTTGCCCTAAACCCCTAGCCCTGAACCCTAAACCCTCAACCCCTAACCCTAAACCCTAAACCCTAAACCCTACACCCCAAGCCGCAAACCCCAAGCCGCAAACCCCAAACCCCAAACCCCAAACCGCAGCCCTACACTCTCGCAAATCTTAAGGGCGCAAGGCCTAAACCTTAAACCCTAAACCCTAAACCTAAACCCTAAACCCTAAACCCTAACCCTAAACCCTAAACCCTAAACCCTAAACCCTAAACCCTAAACCCTAAACCCTAAACCCTCAACTAAGCGACATAGAGTCCCAACCTCAAACCCGAAACCCAGGCTTCCAAGCCGACATCGCCGTCGGGTTTAGGGTTTAGGGTTTAGGGTTTTGGGTTTTGGGTTTAGGGTTTAGGGTTTAGGGTTTAGGGTTTAGCGCCCAGCATCATAATCCTGCACTCCAATTCAAACAACTCCGCGGCGCCATGTCGAAGTTTCTTTGGTGCGTGAGCGCGCTGGCGGTGTTCACAATGCTGCACGTCATGCTGATGACCACGGCTGTGCTACATCTCGGGAGCACGACGCTCGGTAGATCTTCCCTTAGGCCAAAAGAGCCCAAAAACCCTAAACCCTAAACCCTAAACCCTAAACCCTAAACCCTAAACCCTAAACCCTAAACCCTAAACCCTAAACCCTAAACCCTAAACCCTAAACCCTAAACCCTAAACCCTAAACCTAAAATAGGAAGGCCTTTCAAAACCCGTAAAAACGAGTTTTGGAGCCTTAGGGCTTGACTTGAGCCACGTAAAGCGTGAAGCCGTGCCCATGAAAGTCTCAGAGCCCCTCCCAATTAATCTAGGGGCTTGTATGGGTCGAGGGCTTAGGGTTGAGGGTTTAGGGTTTAGGGTTTAGGGTGCAGTGTTTAGGGTTTAGGGTTTAGGGTTTAGGGTTTAGGGTTTAGGGTTTAGGGTTTAGGGTTTAGGACGGATAGATGAGAGATAGACCGGTAGACCAAATGCACGAATTTCAGGCCGACGTCGTTAGGGTTCGCCATGTCACACGCGTTTGTGAAATAACATACCATGCGCAACCCGAAGCCCTGAGGGCTGAACCCCCAAGCCCGCTAATCCCCCAAAGCTTTTGCGCCCCTTAAATCCCTCAAGCCCTCCCTTAACCCTAAACCCAAAACCCAAAACCCCTCATCCTCCAACCCCTCATCCTCCAACCCTGAAACAAACCCCTCAAAGCCCTTAAGAGCTCGTCAGGGCCCTGAGCTCACGTTCAAAGCCTTGCAACCTTGGACAAGCGTTGCCAAAAATCACCTTGGAAACCCTTGAAAAACCCTGAAAGACCTTCAAGATCCTTAGAAGCCTTTAAAACCCTTAGAAAGCCTAAAAACCTTCAAGCAGAACCTTTAAAACTTGCAGAAACCTGTGGAAAAGCCCAGAGCTCGCAATAACAGTCCCCTCTAAAACCCTTAGAAGCCCACAGCAAAGACACCCTTGGAGTCCCTTCAAGTCAGGACCTTAGAAGCACGTAGAGAAACCCTTTAACAAGTTTTAGAAACCCTCAGAAAGCCACTGAGCTCATAGCCCTAAACCCTAAACCCTAAACCCTAAGCCCTGAACCCTAAACCCTAAACTTCCTAAACCCTAAATTCCCACCCGGCCTGCTTAGGCCGTACCCACCCTTTTCTAGGGTGCCTGGACCCAGAAGATACCCGGCAGTGATGAACACCTTCACTGGATAAACAATGGGTGGAGCCATTGGAGAATGGTCGAATTCAGCCCTTTGGGCTGAGCCTTGCTTTAGGACCACTGAAGTGGTGCCTTATATTTACAAAGGGAACCCCATGATCCTCCTCTTGATGAGAACACCCTAAAGCCGAGGGCAAAAGCCTTCGGTGGTGGGGGGGTACCCCCCAGAGCCCAAAACAGGGTTTTTTGGCCCCCGAGACCCCCTGGCCTTCCTGACCCCCCTCTGACGCCCTTTGGCCTGCCCCTCCCCCTGCCCTCCCCCCTGCCCCGCCCTGCCCCCCCCCCCTCCCCCTGCCCTCCACCCCCCCCCCCCCCCCCCTCGACTCGTTCTCATGGTGGGAATGGAGGGCGACAGCCCTAAACCCTAAAAGGTAGTGGTTTGGGTGGTGGCCTGTGAAAGCTCACAGCGGGTGGGGAGAAAGAACCCAGCACCAATGAAATTGTTGGATTACATTGAAAACAGATGCCTTCGCGTGACATGCCGCCCCCCCACACCCCCTGGGTGTGTAGGGGCGCCATTTACACATGGTACTTACTGCCGCTGCGCGGCGAGACGCCCTAAACCCTAAGCCTTAAACCCTAAACCCTAAACCCTAAACCCTAAACCCTAAACCCTAAACCCTAAACCCTAAACCCTAAACCCTAAACCCTAAATTAAGAGCCTCCGGCTCAAGCCGCCGACCCCGCTGGAGCATAGTTGAGAGGTCTAAACCCGCTCGCATGGTTCGAAGATCATCCCGGCAGAGTTCTGTAAAACGTTTGGGGGGGTAGGGGGTAGCACCAGGACAGGGTTGGGGGGGGGGGGAGGGGGGTAAGAGGAGGGGGTGGGGTGGGGCTTGTGGGGGGGGGTGGGGGGGTGGGGGGGGGGGGTGGGGGGGGTGGGGTGGGGGCAGGGGGTGTGGGGGGGGTGGGCGGGGGGGTGGGGGGTGGGGGGGGTTGGGGGGGGGGTGGGGGGTGGGGGGGGGGTGGGGGGGGTGGAGGGGGTGGGGGGGGGTGGGGGGACGAATGCTGATGGTGAGCGCGCCCCTACCCCCCTGTGCTGAACCGCGTTTTACGCTGTTGAGGGTGGCGCAGGGTTTCTGCCCCTACCCCCCCCCCCCGTTGTGCAGCTTAAATAGGGTCTATTTGGAAGCTGGGAATCGTATTTACAAGAGGAAAACAGGCCCCAAAACGTATACTTATTCACAAGAGCCATGTTCCAAATAGACCCTATTTTAGGTCCTGTAGGGTTGCACAGACAGAATTTAATTCATTAAATTCATTAATTTCCACTTTCCCCCTGGAATTTAATGAATTTAATCAATTAATTCAATTAATTCATTTATTTCCAAAGGGGGGGTGGAATTAATTGAATTAGTTGAATTAATTGAATTAATTGAATTAATTGAACCCCCCCTTTGGAAATAAATGAATTAATTGAATTAATTGAATTAATTGAATTAATTGAATTAATTGAATTAATTGAATTAATTGGAATTAATTCAATTAGTTCAATTAATTCCACCTCCCCTTTGGAAATAAATGAATTAATTGAATTAATTGAATGAATAGAATTAATTGAATTAGTTGAATTATTTCGATTAATTCAATTAATTCAATTAATTCATTTATTTCCAAATGGGGGGGATTCCCCAGCCCCCACCCCTCCCCCCCCTTTGGAAATAAATGAATTAATTGAATTAATTGAATTAATTCAATTAATTCAATTAATTCAATTAATTCAATTAATTCAATTAATTCAATTAATTCATTTATTTCCAAAGGGGGGGTGGAATTAATTGAATTATTTTAATTAATTGAATTAATTGAATTAATTCAATTAATTCAATTAATTCATTTATTTCCAAATGGGGGGGATTCCCCAGACCCCACCCCCCCAGCTCGATTTGGCCAAATTTTGCCCGGAGGCTGCCCGGCAAAATTTGGCCAAATCGAGCCGCGCCTTTCTGGAGGCCCGAAATTATTTAAACTATCGCGGCTCGATTTGGCCAAATTTTGCCGGGCAGCCTTCGGGCAAAATTTGGCCAAATCGAGCCACGCATTTCTCATCGCATACGAAGGGCAGCCCGATTTGGCCAAATTTTGCCCGGAAGCTGCCCGGCAAAATTTGGCCAAATCGAGCCGCGATAGTTTAAAAATTTCGGGCCTTCAGAAAGGCGCGGCTCGATTTGGCCAAATTTTGCCCGGAGGCTGCCCGGCAAAATTTGGCCAAATCGAGCCGCGCATTTCTCATCGCGTTTGACGAGCAGCCCGATTTGGCCAAATTTTCCCGCAGACTGCCCGGCAAAATCTGGCCAAATCGAGCCGCGCCTTTCTGGAGGCCCGAAATTATTTAAACTATCGCGGCTCGATTTGGCCAAATTTTGCCGGGAAGTCTGCGGGCAAAATTTGGCCAAATCGGGCTGCTCGTCGTACGCGCTGAGAAATGCGCGGCTCGATTTGGCCAAATTTTGCCGGGCAGCCTCCGGGCAAAATTTGGCCAAATCGAGCCGCGCATTTCTCATGGCATACGAAGAGCAGCCCGATTTGGCCAAATTTTGCCCGCAGGCTGCCCGGCAAAATTTGGCCAAATAGAGCCGCGATAGTTTAAATAATTTCGTTCAATTAGTTCATTCATTTCCAAATGGGGGGGATTCCCCAGCCCCCACCCCCCCCCTTTGGAAATAAATGAATTAATTGAATTAATTGAATTAATTGAATTAATTGAATTAATTGAATTAATTGAATTAATTGAATTAATTGAATTAATTGAATTAATTCAATTAATTCAATTAATTCAATTAATTCATTTATTTCCAAAGGGGGGGGTGGAATTAATTGAATTAATTGAATAAATTGAATTAATTGAATTGATTCAATTAATTCAATTAATTCAATTAATTCAATTAATTCAATTAATTCAATTAATTCAATTAATTCAATTAATTCAATTAATTCAATTAATTCAATTAATTCAATTAATTCAATTAATTCAATTAATTCAATTATTTCCAAATGGGGGGATTCCCCAGCCCCCACCCCTCCCCCCCCTTTGGAAATAGATTAATTATTTGAATTAATTGAATTAATTGAAATAATTCAATTAATTCAACTAATTCATTTATTTCCAAAGGGGGGGGTGGAAATAATTGAATTATTTGAATTAATTGAATTGATTCAATTAATTCAATTAATTCAATTAATTCAATTAATTCAATTAATTCAATTAATTCAATTATTTCCAAATGGGGGGATTCCCCAGCCCCCACCCCTCCCCCCCCTTTGGAAATAAATGAATTAATTGAATGAATTGAATTAATTGAATTAATTCAACTAATTCAATTAATTCCACCTCCCCTTTGGAAATAAATGAATTAATTGAATTAATTGAAATTCAATTAATTCAATTAATTCAATTAATTCAATTAATTCAACTAATTCATTTATTTCCAAAGGGGGGGGGGGGGGTGGGGGCTGGGGAATCCCCCCCATTTGGAAATAAATGAATTAATTGAATTAATTGAATTAATTGAAATAATTAAATTAATTCAATTAATTCAATTAATTCCACCTCCCCTTTGGAAATAAATGAATTAATTGAATTAATTGAATTAATTGAATTAATTCAATTAATTCAATTAATTGAATTAATTCATTTATTTCCAAAGGGGGGGGGTGGGGGCTGGGGAATCCCCCCCATTTGGAAATAAATGAATGACTTGAATCAATTGAAATAATTGAATTAATTCAATTAATTAAATTAATTCCACCTCCCCTTTGGAAATACATCAATTAATTGAATTAATTGAATTAATTCAATTATTTCAATTAATTCAAGTAATTCATTTATTTCCAAATGGGGGGTGGGGGCTGGGGCATCCTCCTCCCCCCAATACTAAACCACGAGCCCGGGCCTCCCCCCAATACTAAACCACGAGCCCGGGCCTCCCCCCAATACTAAATTACGAGCCCGGGCCTTCCCGCAATACTAAATCACGAGCCCGGGCCTCCCCCCAATACTAAATCACAAGCCCGGGCTAAATCACGAGCCCGGGCCTCCAAATTACGAGGCCGGGCCTCCCCCCAATACTAAATCACGAGCCCGGGCCTCCCCCCAATACTAAATCACGAGCCCAGGCCTCCCGCAATACTAAATCACGAGCCGGGCCTCCCCCCAATACTAATTTACGAGCCCGGGCCTCCTCCCAATACTAAATCACGAGCCCTCCTCCCCCAAGAACTAGGGCACAGTTTTTGCTCCAAAAAGTGACATCGCAAGCCCTGGTCCCTAAGATTTTGAGCTCATTTCTTGCCCCAAAGAGTAACATCGCAAGCCCTGGTCCCTAAGATTTTGGGCTCATTTCTTGCCCCAAAGAGTAACATCGCAAGCCCTGGTCCCTAAGATTTTGGGTTCATTTTTTGCTCCAAAGAGTCAAATCGCAAGCCCTGCTCCCTAAGATTTTGGACTCAGTTTTTTGCTCCAAAGCAAGCCCTGGTCCTTAAGATTTTGGGCTCATTTCTTGCTCCGAAGAGTCAAATCGCAAGCCCTGGTCCCGAAGATTTCGGGTTCAATTTTTGCTCCACAGAGTCAAACCGCAAGCCCTGGTCCCTAAGATTTGGGGCACAGTTTTTGCTACAAAGGGTCAAATCGCAAGCCCTGCTCCCTAAGATTTTGGGCTCATTTCTTGCCCAAAAGAGTGACATCGCAAGCCCTGGTCCCTATGATCTTGGGCCCAGTTGCTCCAAAGAGTCAAATCGCAAGCCCTGGTCCCTAAGATTTTGGGCCCAGTTTTTGCTCCAAAGGGTCAAATCGCAAGCCCTGGTCCCTAAGATTTTGGGTTCAATCTTTGCTCCAAAGAGTAACATCGCAAGCCCTGGTCCCTAAGATTTGGGGCCCAGTTTATGCTCCGAAGAGTCAAATCGCAAGCCCTGGTCCCTAAGATTTTGGGTTCAATTTTTGCTCCAAAGAGTGACATCGCAAGCTCTGGTCCCTAAGATTGGGGGCCCAGTTTTGCCTCCAAAGAGTGACATCGCAAGTCCTGGTCCCTAAGATTTTGGGTTCAATTTTTGCTCCAAAGAGTGACATCGCAAGCCCTGGTCCCTAAGATTTGGGGCCCAGTTTTTGCTCCAAAGAGTAACATCGCAAGCCCTGGTCCCTAAGATTTTGGGCCAAGTTTTTGCTCCAAAGAGTCAAATCGCAAGCAATGGTCCCTAAAATTTGGGGCCCAGTTTTTGCTCCAGAGAGTGACATCGCAAGTCCTGGTCCCTAAGATTTTGGGTTCAATTTTTGCTCCAAAGAGTGACATCGCAAGCCCTGGTCCTTAAGATTTTGGGTTCGTTTTTTGCTCCAAAGAGTGACATCGCAAGCCCTGGTCCCTAAGATTTTGGGCCCAGTTTTTGCTCCAAAGAGTCAAATCGCAAGCCCTGGTCCCTAAGACTTTGGGTTCAATTTTGCTCCAAAGAGTGACATCGCAAGCCCTGGTCCCTAAGATTTGGGGCCCAGTTTTTGCGCCAAAGAGTAAAATCGCAAGCCCTGGTCCCTTAGATTTTTGGGTCGATTTTTGCTCCAACGAGTCAAATCGCAAGCCCTGGTCCCTAAGTTGTCGGGGTCGATTTGTGCTCCACAGAGTCAAATCGCAAGCCCTGGTCCCTAAGATCTTGGGCCCAGTTTTTGCTCCGAAGAGTCAAATCGCAAGCCCTGGTCCCTAAGATTTTGGGTTCAATTTTTGCTCCAAAGAGTCAAATCGCAAGCCCTGGTCCCTAAGATTTGGGGCACAGTTTTTGCTCCAAAGAGTCAAATCGCAAGCCCTGGTCCCTAAGATTTTGGGTTCATTTTTTGCTCCAAAGAGTGACATCGCAAGCCCTTGTCCCTAAGATTTTGGGCCCAGTTTTTGGTTCAAAGAGTCAAATCGCAAGCCCCGGTCCCTAAGATTTTGGGCCCAGTTTTTGCTCCGAAGAGTCAAATCGCAAGCCCTGGTCCCTAAGATTTTGGGTTCAATTTTTGCTCCAAAGAGTCAAATCGCAAGCCCTGCTCCCTAAGATTTTGGGCACAGTTTTTGCTCCAAAGAGTCAAATCGCAAGCCCTGGTCCCTAAGACTTTGGGTTCAATTTTGCTCCAAAGAGTGACATCGCAAGCCCTGGTCCCTAAGATTTGGGGCCCAGTTTTTGCGCCAAAGAGTAAAATCGCAAGCCCTGGTCCCTTAGATTTTTGGGTCGATTTTGCTCCAAAGAGTCAAATCGCAAGCCCTGGTCCCTAAGTTGTCGGGGTCGATTTGTGCTCCACAGAGTCAAATCGCAAGCCCTGGTCCCTAAGATTTCGGGGTCGATTTGTGCTCCACGGAGTCAAATTGCAAGCCCTGGTCCCTAAGATTTTGGGCCCAGTATTTGCTCCAAAAGGTGAAATCGCAAGCCCCGGTCTTTAAGATTTAAGGCTCATTTCTTGCTCCAAAGAGTAACATCGCAAGCCCTGGTCCCTAAGATTTTGGAATCGATTTTTGCTCCAAAGAGTCAGATCGCAAGCCCTGGTCCTAAAAGTTGGGCTCAATTTTTGCTTTTCCCTTCTCTTCTGCTGATAAAACACAAGAAAGGAACTCATATGATAAAGCAGTGGAAAGGTAAGCAGAGGGTGACTCCTTGCGCGTGAGCCTTTCCATAATACTCCATCATATTCATCCTCTCGGCCTATCTCTTCTGTTCCTTTCCTTACTCTTCTCCTTCTCATAGTTCTTCCTTTTTGTTTTCTCATTTCGAAAAGAAAGAGGGAAGGGAGAAACAAGGGAGAGAGAATAGATAAAGAAGAGTGCCATCTTCTCTGCGCCTTGTTTTGTCTCTCCCTCTTCTCTATTCATCTGTCTTCTATTCTCTTCCTTGCTCTCCCCATTAAATATGCAATCCTTGGTATCTCTCCTCTCTCCTTCTCTCTTCCTCCAACAGATGTGCTTTTGGATCGTTTTCTGCATCTTCAAGCGAGAAAAAAGGACACAGACTGCGATTAAAAGGGACGCCCATGTTGGATTTGCAGCAAGCCCAGCTGATGCTCATGATTCTCTCTCTTTCCCTACACATGGGCGATGGAACGGGTGTCCTTTTCAATCGTTTTCTGCATCTTCAAGAGAAACAGGGACACCCCACAAGAAGGAAAAGCAACATAAGAGATAGGGACCCTTTCCTCTCTTCTTATCTGCTATTTTTCTTATTCGCTTCAAAAAGCAACATAAGGGAAAGGGGATTTCCTGAAGAGGAGAGAGGGAACCTATCTGTGAAAAGCAAGAATGGTTTTTTCTAGTTCGAAAGGGAATAGGGAGAGACAAGGGAGAGATGATATGGTACAGCTTTGCGCCTTATTTTGTGATTCCGTCTCCTTGCTTCCTGTCTCTTCTATTCCTTGTAGCACGCTTCGGGAAACATAGCATCCTTGCTATCTTTCCTCTCTCACTTCCCTTTCCCTTCTCTTCTTCCGCTTCCTGTTAACTGATAAAACACAAGAAAGGAACTCATATGATAAAGCAGTGAAAAGGTAAGCAGAGGGTGACTCCTTGCGCGTGAGCCTTTCCATAATACTCCATCATATTCATCCTCTCGGCCTATCTCTTCTGTTCCTTTCCTTACTCTTCTCCTTCTCATAGTTCTTCCTTTTTGTTTTTTTCATTTCGAAAAGAAAGAGGGAAGGGAGAAACAAGGGAGAGAGAATAGATAAAGAAGAGCGCCATCTTCTCTATTCATCTGTCTTCTATTCTCTTCCTTGCTCTTCCCATTAAATCTGCAATCCTTGGTATCTCTCCTCTCTCCTTCTCTCTTCCTCCAACAGATGTGCTTTTGGATCGTTTTCTGCATCTTCAAGCGAGAAAAAGGGACACAGAATGCGATTAAAAGGGACGCCCATGTTGGATTGGCAGCAAGCCCAGCTGATGCTCATGATTCTCTCTCTTTTTCCCTACATATGGGCGATGGAACGGGTGTCCTTTTCAATCGTTTTCTGCATCTTCAAGAGAAAAAGGGACACCCCACAAGAAGGAAAAGTAACATAAGAGATAGGGAGGGAAATTGAAGAACTCCTCATTGTACTTGGTCATTCCCTTTCCTCTCTTCTTATCTGCCCATTTTCTGTGCGCCTTGTTTTGTCTCCCCCTCTTCTCCCATCATCTCTCTCTTCTGGTCTTTTCTTTGCTCTTCCCATTAAAAATGCAACCCTTTTTATGTCTCCTCTCTCCTTCTCTCTCCCTCCTCTTCTCCTGTTCCCTTCTAAACGACAAAAACGCAAGAAAGGAAGAATAAGAGGGGAATGGAGGCCCTGTTCCTTTTCCTCTTTCAATGGATGGGGGAAGTGGGCGGAGTTGGCCCCTTGCCCGCACACCCTCCCCATGCTTCAGCAAACCCCTCCTCTCGCCCTATCGCCTCTGTTTTTTCCTTGTGCCCAAACGGAAAACGAAAACGGGTTCCTTTATATGTTCATTGTCCTTCCTTTTGTTTTTTTATTTCACAGGGAAAAGAACCAGAGAAGAGGAAGATAAGAACGAGAGGTGAGATGAAAACGGCACCATCTTCTCTTTGCCTTATTTTTGCACCTCCCTCTCCTGTCTTAATTTCTCTTCCACTCTTTTTTTCCATTGCTCTTCCCATAATATTGCATTCCTTTTGATAACTCACAGGAAATTAAAATGGCCTCCTTGTTGTCTCTCCTCTCTCACTTCCCTTTCCCTTCTTCCTTCTGTTTCCTTTTAATTTTAACTGATAAAACACAAGAAATGAGCTTGTAAAATCAAGCAGTGGAAGGGTAAGCAGAAGGTGACTCCTTGTGCGTGGACCTTTGCCGTACTTCACCATACCCCTCTTTTCGGCCTATCTCTTCGGCTCTTTTCCTAACCCTTCTTCTTTTCATCTTTCTTTTTGTTTTTCTCATTTCGAAAAGACAGAGGGAACGGAGAGATAAGGGAGAGAGGATAGATAAAGAAGAGTACAATCTTCTTTGCGCCTTGTTTTATCTCTCTTCTATTCTTTTCTTGGCTCTTCCCATGAAAATCGTGTTCCTCTTATCTTTCCCTCCTTCTCTCCCTTCTCTTCTCCTCACGAGAGCCTTCGACTTTAGGATTGAGGAGAAAAAGAGAAGAGAAAAGAGGAACTACCTGGTTCTTGTTCCTGAGGCCTCCATAGTACGACTGACGTGACAGCAGCGTACCCTCGCGGAAACGTGTATGGCTATAAGAAAACCCGAGTCCCAGCTTCCAAATAGACCCTATTTAAGCCACCCACGGGGGTGGGGGGGGTGGGGGGGGTGGGGGGGGGTGGGGGGGGTGGGGGGGGTGGGTGGGGGTGGGGGGGGTCGGGGGGGGTGTGCAGCTTAAATAGGGTCTATTTGGAAGCTGGGAATCGTATTTACAAGAGGAAAACAGGCCCCAAAACGTATACTTATTCACAAGAGCCATGTTCCAAATAGTCCCTATTTTAGGTCCTGTAGGGTTGCACAGACAGAATTTAATTCATTAAATTCCTTAATTTCCACTTTCCCCCTGGAATTTAATGAATTTAATCAATTAATTCAATTAATTCATTTATTTCCAAAGGGGGGGGTGGAATTAATTGAATTAGTTGAATTAATTGAATTAATTGAATTAATTGAACTAATTGAACCCCCCCCTTTGGAAATAAATGAATTAATTGAATTAATTGAATTAATTGAATTAATTGAATTAATTGAATTAATTGGAATTAATTCAATTAATTCAATTAATTCCACCTCCCCTTTGGAAATAAATGAATTAATTGAATTAATTGAATTAGTTGAATTATTTCGATTAATTCAATTAATTCAATTAATTCATTTATTTCCAAATGGGGGGGATTCCCCAGCCCCCACCCCTCCCCCCCCTTTGGAAATACATGAATTAATTGAATTAATTGAATTAATTGAATTAATTCAATTAATTCAATTAATTCAATTAATTCAATTAATTCAATTAATTCATTTATTTCCAAAGGGGGGGTGGAATTAATTGAATTAATTTAATTAATTGAATTAATTCAATTAATTCAATTAATTCAATTAATTCAATTAATTCAATTAATTCATTTATTTCCAAATGGGGGGGATTCCCCAGACCCCACCCCCCCAGCTCGATTTGGCCAAATTTTGCCCGGAGGCTGCCCGGCAAAATTTGGCCAAATCGAGCCGCGCCTTTCTGGAGGCCCGAAATTTTTTAAACTATCGCGGCTCGATTTGGCCAAATTTTGCCGGGCAGCCTCCGGGCAAAATTTGGCCAAATCGAGCCACGCATTTCTCATCGCATACGAAGGGCAGCCCGGTTTGGCCAAATTTTGCCCGGAAGCTGCCCGGCAAAATTTGGCCAAATCGAGCCGCGATAGTTTAAAAATTTCGGGCCTTCAGAAAGGCGCGGCTCGATTTGGCCAAATTTTGCCCGGAGGCTGCCCGGCAAAATTTGGCCAAATCGAGCCGCGCATTTCTCATCGCGTTCGACGAGCAGCCCGACTTGGCCAAATTTTGCCCGCAGACTGCCCGGCAAAATCTGGCCAAATCGAGCCGCGCCTTTCTGGAGGCCCGAAATTATTTAAACTATCGCGGCTCGGTTTGGCCAAATTTTGCCGGGAAGTCTGCGGGCAAAATTTGGCCAAATCGGGCTGCTCGTCGTACGCGCTGAGAAATGCGCGGCTCGATTTGGCCAAATTTTGCCGGGCAGCCTCCGGGCAAAATTTGGCCAAATCGAGCCGCGCATTTCTCATGTCATACGAAGAGCAGCCCGATTTGGCCAAATTTTGCCCGCAGGCTGCCCGGCAAAATTTGGCCAAATCGAGCCGCGATAGTTTAAATAATTTCGTTCAATTAGTTCATTCATTTCCAAATGGGGGGGATTCCCCAGCCCCCACCCCCCCCTTTGGAAATAAATGAATTAATTGAATTAATTCAATTAATTCAATTAATTCATTTATTCCCAAAGGGGGGGGTGGAATTAATTGAATTAATTGAATTAATTGAATTAATTGAATTAATTGAATTAATTGAATTAATTGAATTGATTCAATTAATTCAATTAATTCAACTAATTAAAATTATTCAATTAATTCAATTAATTCAATTAATATAAATATTTCCAAATGGGGGGATTCCCCAGCCCCCACCCCTCCCCCCCCTTTGGAAATAAATGAATTAATTGAATTAATTGAATTAATTGAAATAATTGAATTAATTCAACTAATTCAATTAATTCCACCTCCCCTTTGGAAATAAATGAATTAATTGAATTAATTGAAATTCAATTAATTCAATTATTTCAATTAATTCAATTAATTCAATTAATTCAATTAATTCATTTATTTCCAAAGGGGGGGGGTGGGGGCTGGGGAATCCCCCCCATTTGGAAATAAATGAATTACTTGAATTAATTGAATGAATTCAATTAATTCAATTAATTCAATTAATTCAATTAATTCCACCTCCCCTTTGGAAATAAATCAATTAATTGAAGTAATTGAATTAATTCAAGTATTTCAATTAATTCAATTAATTCATTTATTTCCAAATGGGGGGTGGGGGCTGGGGCATCCTCCTCCCCCCAATACTAAACCACGAGCCCGGGCCTCCCCCCAATACTAAATCACGAGCCCGGGCCTAATACTAAATCACGAGCCCGGGCCTCCCCCCAATACTAAATCACGAGCCCGGCTAAATCACGAGCCCGGGCCTCCAAATTACGAGGCCGGGCCTCCCCCCAATACTAAATCACGAGCCCGGGCCTCCCCCCAATACTAAATCACGAGCCCGGGCCTCCCGCAATACTAAATCACGAGCCCGGGCCTCCCCCCAATACGAATTTACGAGCCCGGGCCTCCTCCCAATACTAAATCACGAGCCCTCCTCCCCCCAATACTAGGGCACAATTTTTGCTCCAAAAAGTGACATCGCAAGCCCTGGTCCCTAAGATTTTGAGCTCATTTCTTGCCCCAAAGAGTAACATCGCAAGCCCTGGTCCCTAAGATTTTGGGCTCATTTCTTGCCCCAAAGAGTAACATCGCAAGCCCTGGTCCCTATTATTTGGGGCCCAGTTTTTGCTCCAAAGAGTCAAATCGCAAGCCCTGGTCCCTAAGATTTTGGACTAAGTTTTTTGCTCCAAAGCAAGCCCTGGTCCTTAAGATTTTGGGCTCATTTCTTGCTCCGAAGAGTCAAATCGCAAGCCCTGGTCCCGAAGATTTCGGGTTCAATTTTTGCTCCACAGAGTCAAACCGCAAGCCCTGGTCCCTAAGATTTGGGGCACAGTTTTTGCTCCAAAGGGTCAAATCGCAAGCCCTGCTCCCTAAGATTTTGGGCTCATTTCTTGCCCAAAAGAGTGACATCGCAAGCCCTGGTCCCTAAGATCTTGGGCCCAGGTGCTCCAAAGAGTCAAATCGCAAGCCCTGGTCCCTAAGATTTTGGGCCCAGTTTTTGCTCCAAAGGGTCAAATCGCAAGCCCTGGTCCCTAAGATTTTGGGTTCAATCTTTGCTCCAAAGAGTAAAATCGCAAGCCCTGGTCCCTAAGATTTGGGGCCCAGTTTTTGCTCCGAAGAGTCAAATCGCAAGCCCTGGTCCCTAAGATTTTGGGTTCAATTTTTGCTCCAAAGAGTGACATCGCAAGCTCTGGTCCCTAAGATTGGGGGCCCAGTTTTGCTCCAAAGAGTGACATCGCAAGTCCTGGTCCCTAAGATTTTGGGTTCAATTTTTGCTCCAAAGAGTGACATCGCAAGCCCTGGTCCCTAAGATTTGGGGCCCAGTTTTTGCTCCAAAGAGTAACATCGCAAGCCCTGGTCCCTAAGATTTTGGGCCCAGTTTTGGCTCCAAAGAGTCAAATCGCAAGCCCTGGTCCCTAAGATTTGGGGCCCAGTTTTTGCTCCAAAGAGTGACATCGCAAGTCCTGGTCCCTAAGATTTTGGGTTCAATTTTTGCTCCAAAGAGTGACATCGCAAGCCCTGGTCCTTAAGATTTTGGGTTCGTTTTTTGCTCCAAAGAGTGACATCGCAAGCCCTGGTCCCTAAGATTTGGGCCCCAGTTTTTGCTCCAAAGAGTCAAATCGCAAGCCCTGGTCCCTAAGATTTTGGGTTTATTTTTTTCTCCAAAGAGTGACATCGCAAGCCCTGGTCCCTAAGATCTTGGGTTCGATTTTTGCTCCAAAGAGTCAAATCGCAAGCCCTGGTCCCTAAGATTTTGGGCTCAATTTTTGCTCCAAAGAGTCAAATCGCAGGCCCTGGTCCCTAAGATTTTGCATTCATTGTTGCTCCAAAGAGTGACATCGCAAGCCCTGGTCCCTAAGATCTTGGGCCCAGTTTTTGCTCCAAAGAGTCAAATCGCAAGCCTTGGTCCCTAAGATTTTGGGTTCAATTTTTGCTCCAAAGCCGCTGGTCCCTAAGATTTGGGGCCCAGTTTTTGCTCCAAAGAGTCAAATCGCAAGCCCTGGTCCCTAAGATTTTGGGTTCATTTTTGCTCCAAAGAGTGACATCGCAAGCCCTTGTCCCTAAGATTTTGGGCCCAGTTTTTGGTTCAAAGAGTCAAATCGCAAGCCCTGGTCCCTAAGATTTGGGGCCCAGTTTTTGCTCCAAAGAGTCAAATCGCAAGCCCTGGTCCCTAAGATTTTGGGTTCATTTTTGCTCCAAAGAGTGACATCGCAAGCCCTTGTCCCTAAGATTTTGGGCCCAGTTTTTGGTTCAAAGAGTCAAATCGCAAGCCCTGGTCCCTAAGATTTGGGGCCCAGTTTTTGCTCCAAAGAGTCAAATCGCAAACCCTGCTCCCTAAGATTTTGGGCACAGTTTTTGCTCCAAAGAGTCAAATCGCAAGCCCTGGTCCCTAAGACTTTGGGTTCAATTTTGCTCCAAAGAGTGACATCGCAAGCCCTGGTCCCTAAGATTTGGGGCCCAGTTTTTGCGCCAAAGAGTAAAATCGCAAGCCCTGGTCCCTTAGATTTTTGGGTCGATTTTTGCTCCAAAGAGTCAAATCGCAAGCCCTGGTCCCTAAGTTGTCGGGGTCGATTTGTGCTCCACAGAGTCAAATCGCAAGCCCTGGTCCCTAAGATTTCGGGGTCGATTTGTGCTCCACGGAGTCAAATTGCAAGCCCTGGTCCCTAAGATTTTGGGCCCAGTATTTGCTCCAAAAGGTGAAATCGCAAGCCCCGGTCTTTAAGATTTTGGGCTCATTTCTTGCTCCAAAGAGTAACATCGCAAGCCCTGGTCCCTAAGATTTTGGAATCGATTTTTGCTCCAAAGAGTCAGATCGCAAGCCCTGGTCCTAAAATGTTGGGCTCAATTTTTGCTTTTCCCTTCTCTTCTGCTGATAAAACACAAGAAAGGAACTCATATGATAAAGCAGTGGAAAGGTAAGCAGAGGGTGACTCCTTGCGCGTGAGCCTTTCCATAATACTCCATCATATTCATCCTCTCGGCCTATCTCTTCTGTTCCTTTCCTTACTCTTCTCCTTCTCATAGTTCTTCCTTTTTGTTTTTCTCATTTCGAAAAGAAAGAGGGAAGGGAGAAACAAGGGAGAGAGAATAGATAAAGAAGAGCGCCATCTTCTCTATTCATCTGTCTTCTATTCTCTTCCTTGCTCTTCCCATTAAATATGCAATCCTTGGTATCTCTCCTCTCTCCTTCTCTCTTCCTCCAACAGATGTGCTTTTGGATCGTTTTCTGCATCTTCAAGCGAGAAAAAAGGACACAGACTGCGATTAAAAGGGACGCCCATGTTGGATTGGCAGCAAGCCCAGCTGATGCTCATGATTCTCTCTCTTTCCCTACACATGGGCGATGGAACGGGTGTCCTTTTCAATCGTTTTCTGCATCTTCAAGAGAAACAGGGACACCCCACAAGAAGGAAAAGCAACATAAGAGATAGGGAGGGAAATTGACCCTTTCCTCTCTTCTTATCTGCTATTTTTCTTATTCGCTTCAAAAAGCAACATAAGGGAAAGGGGATTTCCTGAAGAGGAGAGAGGGAACCTATCTGTGAAAAGCAAGAATGGTTTTTTCTAGTTCGAAAGGGAATAGGGAGAGACAAGGGAGAGATGATATGTACAGCTTTGCGCCTTATTTTGTGATTCCGTCTCCTTGCTTCCTGTCTCTTCTATTCCTTGCAGCACGCTTCGGGAAACATAGCATCCTTGTTATCTTTCCTCTCTCACTTCCCTTTCCCTTCTCTTCTTCCGCTTCCTTTTAACTGATAAAACACAAGAAAGGAACTCATATGATAAAGCAGTGAAAAGGTAAGCAGAGGGTGACTCCTTGCGCGTGAGCCTTTCCATAATACTCCATCATATTCATCCTCTCGGCCTATCTCTTCTGTTCCTTTCCTTACTCTTCTCCTTCTCATAGTTCTTCCTTTTTGTTTTTCTCATTTCGAAAAGAAAGAGGGAAGGGAGAAACAAGGGAGAGAGAATAGATAAAGAAGAGCGCCATCTTCTCTATTCATCTGTCTTCTATTCTCTTCCTTGCTCTTCCCATTAAATATGCAATCCTTGGTATCTCTCCTCTCTCCTTCTCTCTTCCTCCAACAGATGTGCTTTTGGATCGTTTTCTGCATCTTCAAGCGAGAAAAAAGGACACAGACTGCGATTAAAAGGGACGCCCATGTTGGATTGGCAGCAAGCCCAGCTGATGCTCATGATTCTCTCTCTTTCCCTACACATGGGCGATGGAACGGGTGTCCTTTTCAATCGTTTTCTGCATCTTCAAGAGAAAAAGGGACACCCCACAAGAAGGAAAAGTAACATAAGAGATAGGGAGGGAAATTGAAGAACTCCTCATTGTACTTGGTCATTCCCTTTCCTCTCTTCTTATCTGCCCATTTTCTGTGCGCCTTGTTTTGTCTCCCCCTCTTCTCCCATCATCTCTCTTCTGGTCTTTTCTTTGCTCTTCCCATTAAAAATGCAACCCTTTTTATGTCTCCTCTCTCCTTCTCTCTCCCTCCTCTTCTCCTGTTCCCTTCTAAACGACAAAAACGCAAGAAAGGAAGAATAAGAGGGGAATGGAGGCCCTGTTCCTTTTCCTCTTTCAATGGATGGGGGAAGTGGGCGGAGTTGGCCCCTTGCCCGTACACCCTCCCCATGCTTCAGCAAACCCCTCCTCTCGCCCTATCGCCTCTGTTTTTTTTCCTTGTGCCCAAACGGAAAACGAAAACGGGTTCCTTTATATGTTCATTGTCCTTCCTTTTGTTTTTTTATTTCACAGGGAAAAGAACCAGAGAAGAGGAAGATAAGAACGAGAGGTGAGATGAAAACGGCACCATCTTCTCTTTGCCTTATTTTTGCACCTCCCTCTCCTGTCTTAATTTCTCTTCCACTCTTTTTTTCCATTGCTCTTCCCATAATATTGCATTCCTTTTGATAACTCACAGGAAATTAAAATGGCCTCCTTGTTGTCTCTCCTCTCTCACTTCCCTTTCCCTTCTCTCCTTCTGTTTCCTTTTAATTTTAACTGATAAAACACAAGAAAGGAGCTTGTAAAATCAAGCAGTGGAAGGGTAAGCAGAAGGTGACTCCTTGTGCGTGGACCTTTGCCGTACTTCACCATACCCCTCTTTTCGGCCTATCTCTTCGGCTCTTTTCCTAACCCTTCTTCTTTTCATCTTTCTTTTTGTTTTTCTCATTTCGAAAAGACAGAGGGAACGGAGAGATAAGGGAGAGAGGATAGATAAAGAAGAGTACCATCTTCTTTGCGCCTTGTTTTATCTCTCTTCTATTCTTTTCTTGGCTCTTCCCATGAAAATCGTGTTCCTCTTATCTTTCCCTCCTTCTCTCCCTTCTCTTCTCCTCACGAGAGCCTTCGACTTTAGGATTGAGGAGAAAAAGAGAAGAGAAAAGAGGAACTACCTGGTTCTTGTTCCTGAGGCCTCCATAGTACGACTGACGTGACAGCAGCGTACCCTCGTGGAAACGTGTATGGCTATAAGAAAACCCGAGTCCCAGCTTCCAAATAGACCCTATTTAAGCCACCCACGGGGGGGGGGGGTGGCTGTAGAAAAAAACAGGCGGAACAAGAAATGTATTTGGAAGACCCTGAAAAAACCCGCAGCATAATTCCCGAAAAACACCGGGAGAGAATAAGAACAATAAATAAGTTCTGAAAACCTCAGATTTGGAGCTTCTGAATCCAAAGCTGCTTCAGAATTCAAAGCTTAGATCTTCTTGGAATTCGGAACAACTACTTCTTCTAGTTTTTCCTAAAGCTCTAAAGCTTCGCCTTAAATAAATGTGGGCATCTGAACTTTATCTTCATATAGACAGAGGCTTCCTATACCCTAAAGGTCCTTTTTACGTACAGAATAACATAAGAAGCTTGGGGCCAAGCTCTGGCGCAACTTCGCGAACTTCGCTTGTGAATTCATGCATCTTTCCATCTGCAGATCATGAGCCAAGTCATCTGCACCCTGTGTTCATGGGCGATGCTGTACCTACGCTTTGGTGTTTCGGAGCTGCTTGGGTGCAGAACCTGACTGACACAAAGCTTCACCTGCCGATGCACATGCTGCATGCTGCTCTGTGCATTTGTAGAGCTTGTGTGGTGTTGAAGAACGACCCGTCCAGTCGTGCGCTGCCAGGGTTGTCTGGGTAGAGAAAATGTCAGGCTTTTTCCCGAGAACTCCGGCGTTGGGGTGAGAATGTCCCGCGCAGTCACCGCACAGAGCTCAAGACATCAGGCTACGATAGTTTCTGAGGATCTGCGCGTCTGGCTGTTGAAGCCATATGATTTCTCCCTAGTTTCTCCTTTTCGCTCAGTACTTCTTGGCCAGGGCACAAAGGGCCGTCCCTGCTGCCCCAGGTGGGCATTGGCACCAGACGCTGGCGCAGATCGGCCCGGGGGCCTCCGTTGTGGCCCTGGTCCCCTTTTCGATAAGTTGGGGCCTCTGCTGCATGCGCCTGAAGAAGAGCAGGGTGGCCCAGCGCTGGGCTTCCGCGAGGCCGAGCGTGGGTGGAGGGACCGGGCCGTAGGAGTCGCGCTTCTGCGGGTGGGTCTGGCGATAGAAGCCGTGCTCCATGAGGAAGTTCACCACTTCACCCACCGTGTGGGTCTTCACATCGGCAACTCCGACCTCGAACAAGATCTGCACAAGCTGGCCGCTGCTGATGTTCGGCGGCGCGCCCCTCGCAGCCCGAGCAAATCTCGTGGCGACGTCCTCTTGCAGCTCCTTCACAGGCACCCGTGCCTCCAGAGCGACCTGCGCAGCTCTGGCAATGACATGGCGCCGCTGGCGCAGGTGAAGCGAGAAGTCTCTGGAAGCCCTCAGAGGGAGCAACCTGTGTAGAAGAGGTCTCATCCTCAGTGCTTGATGGCACCACTGTTTCTACCAAACTGACCAAGAACGGCGAAGACCACGGACAGCAGCAGGCAAAAGAGCACGAACCCAGCCAAGTAGTCCCAGTCCATACCGAAGCAGGAGCCCGCTCGGCTCCACCAAAATGCAAAGACCGAGCTTGAGCCGGAACAGCACGGAAGTGAGATGCCGGTAGCATGCGTGTCAATGCGTGTAGCTTCGATGCGCGGTGTCCGCTACTGCGTGAATGTCCTATTTTGTCGACATCTTGGGCTCTGTGGCCATCTCAGTCACTGCGACGACGTGTAGGCAGCTACTTCTAGGCTCGGGCAGCATGCGATCTTCGCGTGTATCCGGCACAAGCAGAGCTCAGGGGGACGCTTGCAGCTTTGGAAGGCCGTGTCTGTGTCTCGTGGTCGAGACCAACAACGGTTCCCTTCAGTGCTCAAGGTATCCTCAGCATTCTGCCGTGTGGGCGCTACCCAGATGGCCGGTCTGGCATCTCGTCTTTTGCAAGCAGCACCCTCCGTGCCATTTGCCGGAAAGCATCCTGGCCAGATTCTTGTGCATGCTGCATTCAGGCATTGTGAAAACATACGCTCGCTCAAAATTTGGCAGGCCTCTGGCATGTCCTCGGTTTGGAACAGCTTGCTCCTCAGCATCGCCTCCACTTGATCAAGTGCGGTTCCTCCGGCTTCCATCACCTGAGCCAAGAATCTACCGTATAGGCCGAAAGCACAGGGCAGAAACTTCACAAAAGCTGGAATACAGAGAAGTAAGCTGTGCACCTCCTGCTCGGTACATCTTACGCAGATCACCGCGCCATCTTTGGGGCTGCGTGTAAAGGCCCAGCCACGCCCATCACTGAGGCAAAGGAACTCCTGGCCTCCATCTTGAATAACGCGTGACACGTGGAAAGCCTCACCAGGAATAAGGACGTAGGCAGTGCCTTCGGACGATGTGTCCGGCTCTGCGCGTAAGTTGATGCCCATGTCAGGGTCCACAACTTGATAGAAGCGGCTCACATCTTCAGCCTGTAGCAGCACAGGCAACTCCAGGCTGGTAGCACTTTTCAACTTTCGGACCCGCCCTGGCCTGGCATGGAACATCCTCTACATCCGCTGCCTGAACAATGTACCAGCAAGCGCCCGCCGCGGCCGCAACTCCGCAGCCGGCAAGAAGTGCTCTTTCCCATCTGCCACTCACCAGGAATACGGCTGGATGTGTTCAATAAAACTTCTAGAGTCTCTCAGACAACCTGCTCTCTATAGCATAGGTTTCACCATCTGTCTCCCGCACTCTGCGGGACTACCAGACAAGCGAGGCAGGAGGGAGGAGGAGACGATGAAGAAAGAATGGAGATACACTTCAGCAGCAGGCTGCAGCACACAACCCGGCTCCCACATTCTGTTGGAATTGCAGAGGAGACCATGACCAATGACTTGCAATGACTTGCAGGATGTCAGCAACTACAGACACCTATCCGACCACGTTGGGACTTTTGTTGCAATCGCACCCCCACGATATTGTACTAGCCCAGGGGAACTATGATTGAATTCTGAATGTTCTGAGGCATTTGCAAAAAAGTTCGCCGACCATCCACAGCACTCCCTGCCAAGCCAAGCAAGCAGCGAAGGACTGATCTGCCTGGGAAGCTCCGACATCTTGGACCAGCAGCTTGCGATGTGACCTGGGCATCATGGACCCACAAGCATCCACCGGGCCAGAAGCCACGGTCTCAGCAGCACACCCGATAGCAGCACTCCCGATAATGGCATCTTCGGACCTCAAGAAGACAGGCCGCTCTTGACAATGCTGCTGTGGCACATGCAAGGACTCAAGCACTCAAGCAAAAGCATCCCTGTTTTCCGCTTGCTGCATCATGCTCCACGCATTGTGTCTGCCTGTACAGGTTGCGTCGACACAGCATATCCCGCTCATGGAGGCGACCCTCTGGCTTGAGAAAGAACTGTCGCAATATAAAACGGCCCTCGAGTCCTATTTGTCCCAACAAAAGAAGGTTGTAAACAAAAACTCCCGCAAGCTCCAAGGGGATGGCTTCCAACTCTGGCGAAGGTCCCAACCATGAACTCCTGCAACTCTTGAGCGAATTTGCCATGTTTGTGGGGCCAGTTCGCCACTCCCAAGAACAAACTCGCGATAGAGCCGACTCGAACAGGAGCCTTTGCACGTTTCATTGTAGCAGGCCGTAAGAATAATCTGTGTACGCACCTAACTTCCTAACGGTTGTGGGAAGGTTGAGTGGTACGTCGCGCAAAATGCCTGCCTGAGTGATCGAATTTCGTGCAGTATCATGCAGTATCCACATCGAATTACAAGCTAAACTACAACTCGCGCTGAGATGCCGCGAGAAAACCTCCTCAACGAAACAGCCATCACCGAGCTGCCTAGTACCGCCACCGTGGCGGGGGCGCCTTCCGTGATCGATGGGTGGCTCCGCTTGCTCCGCTTGCTCCGCTTGCTCCGCTTGCTCCGCTTTCTCCGCCTGCAGTCTTCGATTCCTGGAGTCTCATCGGTCTGTCAGGCCGCCTCACGAAGACATGAGCCGAAGGAGCATGTGGCAGATGTGGCGAGCGTGGTGTGGCCACTGCCACAGTGCAAGGCCGGGTCTGCCTAGGTGTCGTAGGAAATACAGGGTCGCTTGAATTTGGCGCGTTCGCAGTTCGCCGTGTCTCCCATCGACGGCCAGCGACGTCCCCTGTTCTTTCCGCGACCGTGTGTGCCCGAGCAGGTCGAGCGCGGGGCTCGCAGGAACGAGGCTGCTTCCTTTGGGGAGGCCCGAGGCTGTGCTTCTGGGGCAGATGCCCGAGTCTCTCAGGCACACCCAAGGCTCGCATCCTCTCCTCCGGCCCAAGCTCTAAGATTGAGGTGCGCCGAGCTGCCTTTCCAACGGAATTCCGCCGAAGACAGGATCCCTCGGACACGGCCCTGCAAGAGGATGTTGACGGTCGTTCAGGTCGTTCGGTATGCAGCAGCCTGTGCCGCACACTCTCGCAGTCATCTGTCGCGTAGCACAGGCTGCTCTGGCTTTTGGTTGGAGTCCGCAGTGTTTCAGGCGTGCCAAGAAGACCACAGCCTCAACATGCATGACACAAGTCAACACTTCACATCGCTTTTGCAGGGGCACTTGGTGACTTACACAGCTGTCATCAAAGCTAAGCAAGACGCTTGCACTGGCCGCAAGGTTCGTGATCTCGTGCAGAACACCGATTTGTGCCATGGCTACGATGGCTGTGGCATCAACAGGGAATGTACAAATAATGGGGCTCTGTGAAGTGTTGTTGGGCTGTCTGTCGGTTTTCTTCTTTTTTGTGGCCACCACTTGGAGATGCCGCGCCTGTCTTTTTCTTGAACTGCTTTGAGCCCTCATTGCCCTCACCTTACAAGTCGTAACAAGTCGTTACGGGTGCAAAAGTGTGTCCTCCAAAAAGAAGCTTCGGCCCAGGAAGCTCCGGTTTTCCACTCCGGGTCTCAGCTGCTCGCAACGGCAACGAGCAGCAAGCTGTGGTGACTTCCCTTGAGCTCAAGGAGAACATGTCACCGGCATTCGTGGCGTGTTCAGCCGCATGTTCAACCTTTTTGGGTTGAATAGCGCCTCGACAGCCAATCCCGAGCTTCTGATTGGTCGAACCTCTCGACTTTTTCCGAGAGGTCTTTAGCTTTTCTTAAGCTCTGATCCTATAGGTTTGATGGAAAATATGTTTCTCTCGCACAAAATTTGAGGGTTTACTTTGCCTCCAGGGCTCCCCTTAGGTTTGCCAAGCGTAATTTCAGTCCCTCTTGGGGGTTGGGGCGGGGGGGAGGTCAAAGATGACTAACCAAAATTACTCAGAAGCACGGATTGGATCTCAGACTTCACCCAGCACCGCCACCTCCCTGGGTGGCAATTTTAGGGAAATCGGTAACTATGTCCTGTGGATACTTCTGAGGCTCGTCACGTTGTGCGGGAGGTGCAGGTATGCTCTTCCACACTGGGGCAGGAAAAAGCAACATCAACGAACTATCTCACTCACCCAATCAGTCAGTGGAGACACACTAATCGAGGTACAACATTGCTGCTCCTTGCAAGTTCATTTGCACGTGGTGTCCCTCTGACCACTCTGCAAGCAGGTACGCTGGTGATCGTGAGCACATTCTGGGCGCGCCAGTGACGCGAACAGCTCTGTTGAGGTTTGTCGTCTTGGACCGAGCCAGCTTTCAAAATGCTGAGTTACATTCCAAGGGCGTCCCGCAGCTGAACTTCCCAGCTGTGCAATGACGCCTCCTACTATTTTGACAGACAGAGGCATTCTGCGAAACAGGACCAAGCCCTTCTTGTAGTGTGGAGCCACGGTCTTGTGACTGGCCGGAGTTGGGCCGGGTCGACTCTAGGGGCGGGTTTAGGGTTTAGGGTTTAGGGCTTAGGGCTTAGGGCTTAGGGCTTAGGGCTTAGGGCTTAGGGATGTACATGGCTGCTCACTGGCACCAGAGAAAGAGGGAATCGTCGCAGACTTAACTCTCGAAGCTCTGTAGGTTCTCTGGATTCACTTCAAGAGGTCGAGGCCACTTGGCTTGCTGCTTGATGACAGACCCAGATCCGTAGAAATTGCCTGAGCATGTCGCATCCTGTGGTCGGCTTGTTGCGTCCGAGTCCTTTGCGGTGGCTTCGAATCGCTCGAATCGCCGGCCTTTCCTCTGTGGACTCCGTGGGCTGCTTTCGCTGCACAGGAGCTGATCGTTCAGAAAACCCGCGTCGCTCTCATTCTCAAGGCTCCCGAGCGTCGCATCCAAACGTTTGTCGGCTTCCGGATGTGAGCACATGCTTGACTGCGAACCAGCGGACTTGGAAAGCAGTTGGGCACGCGTCGTTGAATGTGATCCAGAACTGCTCCTCAACAGGCGTGATGATGCCGTGCCATTTCCAGAGCTTGGGTCCATGTCGCTGCTTGTGAAGAGGCCATCGACCATGTAGTCAGCAGCTTCATCTAGTGGTGGGAGGCTGATGACAGTGTAGAGTCTCTTCTTGCTGTCTCCGTCCTCCCGCACACGCCTGGATGCATGATCAAGCTGCTGACGGTATTCCCTGAGGGCATTGGCACTTCGACCAGGGCTTTCGTTGAGCAGTTGTTGAAAGGAATCTGAGCTTGGACTCGAATGCAAGTTGGACATCAAGCCCACACTGTCCAGAGATGAGCTTCCGAGCTTGTCTAGGCTACGAGCATTTCTCGACTGGCGCCAAGCACAGTACTTCTCCACGGCCCTTGATGTTTCTGCCGCATGATCTGAGCTTGCAAGGCTGTCGGCCATGCAACTGTCACCACGGCCAGCTTCTGCTTGAGCATCTTGCACTTCCAACCACAAGATGTATTCCCGCAGGGTACTTGAAGCTGCAGCGCGACTGCCTAGAAGTTCCGCGGCTGTGCTGCTTGCAAGGCTGTTTGCGGCACTCACGTCGGCAGGTTCAGGTAGAAGGCTCTGCGGGAAGAGGATGCTGCCCGAGCTGTTCACAGTGCTACTGTGGGGACGATGCCGCTCAGCCGACTGAGAAGCCAGTGGTGAGTGGTCTGCATGGCGCATATGGCGCGCTTCAAGCCAAGCAACGTACTCTTGCAAGGCGACTGAGCTGACTAAGCTCTCCTGAGCACCCATGGCATCGGAGGCCATGGAGTGCAGGGGGTTTGCTCGGTGCCTGGGAGACTCTGGCAACTTCAACGTCTGCAATCTGCCTTTGGCCCCATCCTGCGCTTCGCCTGCTTCGACTGCCTCGCTGCTGGCCGCCTTGCCTTCGGGTTCCGAACTCGCCTCCGAACTCTCCAGAGGGTTGCTGGCGACAGGGCTGACAGCGGGAGGACTGTTCGCCGGCGACTCATAGGGGGATTCGCTCGCAATCCTTGCAAGCGGAACTCCGACCTCTGAAAGGAAATCCGACGCCTTGGCACCGTGTACAGTCACAGAATATCGGCTTGCCAGAAGATCAACTGCACTAGCGGTACTAGATGTTGCCGAGGTCGAGCCACCATGTGCACGAGGCGCACGGGCTCCTCCGAGTTCCAAGCCAAAATCTGCTTCCAGGTCCGAGCCATCTACACTGCGGCTTCCCCTAGATCCCCCTGCGCTGACGCTGGTACTTCTTTCTGTGGATGCTCGGGGAGTGTCTCCAATCTCTTTGCCCGGCTTCACCAGGGCACTGTTCGCCGTCTGCCTCAAAAATACGCTTCGGTACTCCTCCACCTCCCGATTCCGCGCATCTCCTTCTCCAAGCTGATGCGCGTGCGCCGAACGGCGCATGAAAAAGTAAGCCTTCCATGGGTGCAGACGTGTATGTTTGGGGAACGCAATAACTTAGAGTCAGCATGGAGAAACAGGACACTGTGCATGCACTTCAGCGCACCCGGACTGTGTCAGAAGCTAAGGGGCCACCCACCCTAGTTCGCAAAACACCTGACCTTTTTGGAGCTGTTAAAGCTCTGAAGCTCTTAGCTTCGCATGAAGCTGGCAGGCACTAGGTTCTGCCTGCAGTTCTCTGGCACGCTGATTTTGGGGAATTTCGAGAAGCTGCTCTTCTATCATGCGAAGTGCGAATACGAAGATCTGGCTCGTGCATCTTTCTCTGCTTCTCTGGTTATCTCTGCTTTCTTGTGCCCTTTCTTGTTAGAAGCTTCTTCTGATCTAGTGCGTTCCAGTGCTTGCATCATTCTGCTACATTCTTTCCCTCTCGAAGCAGGCCATTCCTTGGAATTGGAGCTAAGTTGAAGCCAAGCTGGAGGTCGGAGTCAAGTTGAAGTTGCCGCTAGCGACTGCTAGTGGTCCCGCTGCTTTGTCATGAGGACCAGGCCCTGCTTCTCAGCTGCCTTCGTGAGGGTGTGCACCATGCTCGATGCGTTCACGTTTTCAAAGCGCATGCTCCCTTCTGCTTCTGCTCGCAAGTCTCCATAGGTCGGTGGGGTGGCTACGTGTATCACTGTAATGCTGGCAATGCGTGAACTCTTCCGGTTCGTTCCTTTTTCGGATTGGCAGCCGAAGCAGGACTTCTGATGTAAGCACAAACGACAACCGACATGCCTCACGTTACAACGACAAACGTCTGCTCGTGGACAGGTGCTACCTTTCCTCCGTCGCCGCCTCCTCCCATGGTCCCTTGAGTCCCGCTGCTGTTTCGCAAGTCGCGATCGCGTGCATGATGAAGTTGGTGGGGCTGCTCCATGAGTCTAACGAGCCCTCCCGGTGGGGGTGGACCTTCTCTGGATGCCCCGCTACAAACGCGACAGCATACAGGAGCTGGGAAAATCTGATCAACAGGGACCGTAATTGAGGTCGTTGATTGGTTGCTGCGGTTGCCTCTTCTACCACGCTTTGGCTGGGCCATTAGAAGTTGGGAGGTCTCATGTCTCCTCGTCCTCTTCCTCCTCTTCTGACCTTCATTTTTCCCCTGCACGCTTTCCGTGCATGGCTGCTGCTCCATCGGAGAGCATCAGCGCTTAAAGCAAGTTTTGTTTCTCGCTGTTGGGCTTCTGATGCTTTTGGGCTCTTCTAGTTCACAGCTTGGGCGTGGACTGCTGGCCAGCTTCATGTTGCACTGCGTGTAGCAACATTACCCACAATTATGCGAATCTCCAAAAAACATTCGGGATACCCCTGTTGAAAATGGTTACCGCAATTCTGCAAAGTTCGTCGTCCGGGATGAGCCAACAAAGGAAAAGAGTTGTCTGCTCTCCCTCTTTGCAGTTTGGGGATGCAGTCGGCTTGCCACGTTACTCTTCGTGCTTCTGCTTTCCAATCTCACCCCTTTTCATGTCGCTTGACTCTGTCGCGCCTTCAGAACGGCATGCCCTAGTGCTGCCTTGGGCGCATGGGCTCAACACTAAGCAGGCAAGCTGTAGCCACACAGCTTCGTTCACACATGGCATGTCATGACTTCCGATTCGCACAGAAGAGCAAGACAGCCGTGCACAAATGAAGTTGCACGGTGCTGCCTCACAGTTGCCAGCAATACAGGCTGCCAACGCTGCCTCGCTGCAAACACGACTTGAAGGGCCTCACCAACTTTAGTTTGATGGAAATGGATGGCGATCGGGCAAAACGGAACGGAAAGCAGGGTGATGACTACAGGCAGAAATATGTTGCCATTATCTGTATCCAATTTGGAGGACACATGAGGAGCATAAGGTGCATGGACCTAACGAAAGGGCTGTCTCACCCCTTCAAACCTTTTTTGTCTGTAGTCTGGTCAGTCTGTCGCGGGGTCGCCGCAGACCCCCTGTTACCCCCTGTTACAAACCCTTGTCCGCTTGTCGCACGGCCGGGTTTAAGATTAAACCTTTGTCGCGGAGTGCTCCCCAGGGGCCAATTGATAATTACAAGCCTAGTCTTCTTGCCTGCTGCCATGTACGTACCCACTCAATAAGTACAGCAACCAGGGAATAGAAGCAGCACCAAAACATCCGCCACCTGTGAAGACAGGACCTGTGCCTAACAGCCTTTAGAACCCATGCCCTTCAGCTACCAGAAAGACAGGGAGGAACGATGAAGACAGGCAAGAAATCATTGACGGACCAAGGTGTCCATGCCCTGGAACAGAAACTAGACCATTAGTCAATACGGGCTTGAAGAGCGAACAAGAACCTTATAAATGATAGCAAGTTACAAGGACACGCGTGAAGTTAACATTTTCATGGTGCAACAGGCACCAAGAAAAACATGGTTTTACGGTTGTCGAGGGCCGCCAAACGTGTCGGAGGGCGTCCGGCAACCCTCCGGCCCTATTTACGCCGAGCGGCCTATCACCCAAGCCATGCATTTCAAGGCACCGGAAGCCCAAACCAAGGTGAGCATCATGAGCATCAGCGGCACTCGCACGTGGCCCCGAAGCGGTCAAAAACGCTGGAATCATCGTAAATCCCATGGTTTTTTGAGGTTCTCCACGCGCGCCTTCCAACCCCTACCCTTGTTCCCCTTGCCCCGCCCCAAAGTGAGCAGCATCGACAGGCATGGTTTTGGGAGGGGTCTGCGCACGCTTCTGCTGCGCAGCCCGGGGTGTATTGCGCATCGTCGTCTCCGCACCCACGAAGTCCATCTTGACCTCTCCAAACCTGGCTCGTTTGTCGAACGATTCACCCTGACCCTTGCCCAACCCAAGCTGTTTGACTCCCTAGAGCTTTCACCACCCATGGCTCCAGGTGTCGATGAGGCCATCGAAAGAAGGCGTGTGTGGCCCCAGGGGTAGCCATCTACGCAGTCGACAGCACAGTCAAACCCAGACATCCGCGGCTGCTTGCTGCCTTCTGTTGTGACTTCTTCTTTGCTGCGCCTGACTTGTGAGTATCATAATGACGCTCGTGCTACCCGTGCGCACTTACCGGCATCATGAGCATCGCTGGGGCGTCTTGCCAAGGATGTAGACGGAGTGGCCGATCTGTTTAAGTACGGCATGGCGAGAGGCTGGCGGGGTGGCTACAGTCTAAAGGCTTCCGGAAGACAAGTCTTCGGCAATTGTCTTTCCCGCGGAAGCTCTGACATTCGTCTGGAAAGCTTAGGAGCCTTCCTTTTGCGCATGCGTGTTTGACCGCCATGTTTTCAGTGCTAATCTGTGGGGTAACTGCAGGCTTCGGGTCGCAATGTTCGGGGAACCCGACTTTTGAACGTATCGGAAACATCGTAGACAACGGCTCCAGCCAGCGCGCGTACCGGTACACATTTCTCAGACTCGCTGAGACGTAATGTTCAGCAAAACAACCTATGAGAATGTCACAGCCGGAAGATGTCTGTGGGGCTTCGCTGGAAATGGGACAGTTAAACCGTTAAACGACCACTCTACCACCTGGTATTGGCAGGTGGTCGGCATGGACAAAACAGCCCAAGTGGGCTGGCTGGCCTAAGAGATTGCCGGCCCGTTGGCGCGCCGACATTGCCATCTCTATCGTGCCACTCAAACTTCAGGACTAGCTTGACACAGTCCATCTATCGAATGTCCTTCACACACCTGCGTGGGATACTTGCATGACTCACACTGTGCTGCTGCGAGCACCGGCATCATCAAGCGGAAGATGCTTGAAGCAACACGCCAAAATGGCTCGCTGCAAGTTCTGTGCGCAGGCGACCTTTCTCATTCATTTTCCAAGTCGGGAGCCGCGAGGGGAGGTGCCTACTCAATGTCACGCCACTTCGCGGCACGTGACAGAGACCCGCGGCCATTCTTACCACAGCTAGATGCGAGAGCTTTGCGCAGTGAAGGGATGGAGGTCTGCATGTCAACGATGGTAGCGTGCATCAAATCCTTCCGAACACATGAATGCACACATGTCACATCGCCTGCAGCACACATGCTGGTCGAGCAACACATGCCACATGGAAAACGCCTTCGCAAACTTCAAGCTAAGGCTCCAGGGCAGACTTGGCTCGAACAAGCTGAGACGGTGGTGGACGTGGCGCATGGCCGGAGTCCTGCGAAGTCCGGTGCGACCCTCGGGTTCTGCATGCTTTCGGCGACTTGTCCGAATACCCCCCGAAAGTCCTGCGGCCGCACGGCTCTGCGCAACAGCGGCTGCCGGTCTTGGCTTTGAAGCACGTGCCGCAATCTGCCCGAGGGAGCGTCACAAGAAAAGAACCAAAGCAAGCAAAAAGCCGACACAAACTATTTCTACTGCAATTGGCGCAGGCCCTAAGGAAATTGGTGCAGCCCCGATGCGAAGTTTCGACAGGAAGCCAATCTTCTTGGAACGCCCCTTTCAGCGAACTACAAGTTCCATGACGCAGTTCTGGAACTCGCCTGACTTGGCCACTTCGCCTCTGCACATCCGATTGTACCAGCTAACGACTTCTCCGAATGTGACCCATATCCACCTCCCGCGCCACCAATGGCCACGACCATCAACGCTGCCGCTGCCATGCAGTTCACTGCAGGGGAATGCCTTGGACCTTTAACCTGGGCTCCACTCTGGGCGTCCTTCGAGGCTCACGTCGCTCCGGAGAAGTGTGGAGCAAAAACAAAAGGACAAACACGGTTTCGGGGGGTTATTGTAGTACATTTATAAAGGGACCATAAAGGGCATACTATTCGTAATTATTACGACGCCTATGTTACCACCAGGCCTCGTTGATGGGTCGGCGCTGCAAGGCAGCGGTCCAAGGTGGAAGCTCTCACGGCCAGGCTGCCCGGAAAGCGCGGCAATCGGCATCCACCCCGTCTTTCTTCTGTAAGATGTCTGGTACCATAGACACTGCAAACATGCTTCGCAAGTTACGAGTAGCTTTCTACCACAGCAAATGTCATAGCATCTTGCTTCGACACTGAAGGGCGAAACTTGTGGAACTTCTGGAATGACATGCAGCAACGAAAGGGGCTCTGTAACAAGGGCACTTGCCAGCGCAGCTTCTCATTGGCACGTGCGTGCTGTGGCTTCACACTCTGCGCATGCACGATCTTGCAGGTCCCTTTTCCTCACGGCGCTTACATCAGCTGCCCTGGGTGGCATGCGGCAAGCGCACCATCGGATCGGCATCGTTGAGATACTCCTACGGAATTTAGACTTTAGACTCCTCGCCATGCTCCCAGAGCACCGCAAAGCTCTCATGCAGCCTGCTAAGCCTGTCCTCGGGCAAGGCCGCAAGCGCGCGCAGCTCGAGGACTTGTCGGCTCTCCTTCAAAGGATTCAGGGCAGGGGTCAGTGGCCCGAGCATGTGAGAAGCCCAGGTGCCGCGGCTCCTCTGCTTCACCGGGCCGGCCTCCGACCTGGTACTTGCTGGCCAGAAGGAGGTGAAAACTGAAGTCTCAACTTGTCTACGTCATTCTCCCTGCACTGAACACATCAGCACCAGTGACCGGTGACTAGCCATGCCTGCTCACGGCGCCTCGCCACCATGGCCTCCAACAGGTCCTGCCGCAGCGCGCGGACATGCACCAAGCATCGCCCGGGAGAGAGGGTCGTCGTGGAAAGGACTGAATTAAACCTTGGGGTCAGGTCTGTGATCACCTCAGTTCGTAGATGGGGGTTTTGGATAGTAGGGGTACCTGAAATATTAAGGGTCCCCTATTTTCGCAAACTCCCCGATGTGTGGAGTCCTTCCAGCGTGCCGAGCCGCCAGAGTCCCTGAGCGCCTCCTCGGCCGCCCGCCGCCACCCCGGCCAGCCCTCGAGAACGGGCAGGGGAGCATCAGGCAAAGCATCAAAAAAGGTATTGCGAAGTCTGGGAGGTCTTTTTTGGCTGGGTACACAGGAAACATAGCCGGCAAGAGCAGTGGCTGAAAGATCTCCAAGGGTATTGTAGCACAGGATAGCAACACAGCCGCACGTGGCTTTCGCACTGTACGTCTTTCCTTCTATCGGCCAAAAGGACACGGACAAGCCCAGAGATTGTTTTGGCGAATTGAACCCCCCGGCCTTGGCAACGCGTGCCGCTTTGGCTTTTGACTTTGGGGCCACGTCGGATGCTTCGGGATCGGAGCGTCTCTTACCATTGGAGACTGCAGCGGATGCCAAGCAGGCCTTGCCAACTCCACCCAGACATGGCCGAACGCAGATCAAGGCATCGCGGTCTTCGAAGTGAATGCGCACCATCTTCTGCGGCCTCTGCACCTTGAGGCAGGACTGAGACATGACTCCAGGTGTTACTCACAGCTTGCTGGCTCTGGATTTGCTTGTTCAACAAAGCCATGTTCAGCCTGTCTGGTCAAACCAGTCGCAAAAACTGACACAGACGTACCTAGTGCCCCATGTGCAAACCCAATGCTCATTTGGTAGGTTTGAAAAAAAACTCATATGCTCTTGGAAGTAACCTAGTGCCCCCATTTGCAAACACAATGCTCGCATGACAGGTTTGGTAGGGATTCATATGCTGTGAAGCAAGTTTGCTTGGCTTGGCGTATGCGGTCGAAGCAAGCTTGGGACAAGGGACCAGGGGACCACCTAAGGACCAGAGGACCACAGCACCGCAAGACCAAGGGGACCGGATCAGCAGAGGACCAGAGGGCCGGGACCACGTGGGCACGGGAGCGCAGGAGCAGGGGGATCAAGGGGACACCCGAGCCGCCACAAAAAAGTCAACGCGTAACATCCGAGATTCCCCGGCAGTCCAAATGACACGCCGGCTGCCCGTCTGCACAAAATTCGCAAGGTGCGCACTTTACCAGGAATTCGTGGCAATCCCCATCATCCCCCTGCCTTGTCAACCTCGACGGACTCGGCGATGAGTGCCAGAAAAGTTGCTTCCGCAGCATCCGCAGAGGAGAACACGGCCCGAGCCCCTTGTAGTGAAGACGCTTGTCCCGCTTGCCCCTCGGGTAAGACCATTTGGATGCACTCTACGCGAGCACTGGGCAAGGAGGTGAAGAGCTTGGCAACGGCGCTGAACGCCTCCGCTCGCCGCGGTATTCGATGTAGGTACAGTGTCCTTGCCTGCAGGTCTGAGTCGTTCAGCAGAGGCGGGGGCACCCACACAACTGCTGGAACCTCTTTGGAGCGCGGGCCCTTCAGGCGCTGCAAGGCAAGCTGCATCGTCACAAGCACATCCTGGGCACAGTCGTGCACTCCACCGGCACGGAAGTCCTCCTGTCCAAGGATGTGTTGCACCAGATGTGCCAACGAGGGTCGTCGCTTTGGCTGACCCTCCACACCATACCTTCTCATGCAGGCACATGAGATTCATGAGATCAACAACTAGTGAACACTTAGGCGTGGCACAAAAGTGTCCGAGCGTGCAGATCTCTGGGTTCTGGCAAACAGGTAAACCGCTGAGATGCCAAGCTGCAGAAGGGAGATATCCAGGACAATAGGCACGTCGAGCCGAAGGACATGCAGGTCTTTGTGCAGGGTGTGACCCACAACGACAGACAGTGGATGTATCAGGCCAAGGAGATCTGCCTGCGCATCCTCGCGCTTGTAGTCCACCGTCGCTAGGTCCTTGGCCTCAATGCCGGTGATACTGGTTCGTGCATCCGTCACCCTGCCATGCGGCTGCACCAGCCTGTCAAGGAGCAGCTCGCCCCGAGCATTGCAAACACAGACTCTGGCAAGCGCGTCTTCCTCAGTATCTGTGGAGACCATCTCACAATCCACCGCAAGGAGAACGTCCTCCGCCTTGAGAATTTCCGGAGCACTCTTTGCCCGCGGCTTCATCCAGCCTTCAGCACCAAGACCGGCGCGGCCAAAGAACAGGCCGAAGTTTGGGTGAGCTCTTGTGAGCTCGAGCAGCCGCATCAGTCGGGCGGCACTTGGCACACCTCGTGGCATGACTACACTGCACCCTGCACTCCGTCACTGCATATGCTTTCCGCTTGTGCCACCTTCTGCACCCACATGGCCCTCCTTGTCGAGGGTTTCTTTCAGGAAGTCCATTGCCTCCATCATATGCTTCAAAGGGTGCAGAGTGCGGAGTCTAGTCAAGACCTACCGTCACCACACTGCCACCACACCCTGGGGCACTCCCGATCGGGGCACGGTCCATCACCCCCCGAACAATCAGAAGTGCAAAAATCTGCGCTGTCACTTGGGCATGAGCGAGCCCCTGTGCAAATCCACCCCGCCCCCAATCTTGATCTTGCAAGGCTCGACACTCTCTTCCTGCCCCGTGCATGGGTTACAGCCGAAACCGCCTGGCGCGAGCCACACAACTACTGCTCAAACCTACTGTGCCTAGGCAAGAAGCTGGCTGGCTCGGGTCTGGCTCGAAGACCCGCGCACGAAGCTGAAATCTAAGCGCAGAAGGGCCCGTGACTGGACTCGTGAGTATTTGTGTCTGGTCACTTGTTGAAATTCGGGCGATTTCTCTGGAACTGTCCAACAGCACCTGGCCTTCCTCCTCTTTCGATCCTTCCGCAGCACATCGCTGCCCATGTCTCCAGCACCACACTCTCCCAGGAACGCTCTCAAGGTGCTGAGCTCATGCCTACCACAGGAAGACCCCAAGTCTCAGGCGCACAAACCCCAAAAAAAGGGTCGCTTTGGAGACCCAAAGTCTGCTCTCCCATTGGGCTTAGGACCCAAAGTCTGCAAGGCCCAGCCTTCCTGGATCCCTGGCAGCGCCGGAAGACCTTGCTTCCACCGCCGCCTCCAGCCACTCCTCCCACGTCTGGCCTCTGTGTGTGTGCCCTCAAAAAGAGACCTCTCTCCAGCATGCTTTAAGCTTAGTGTGTCCTTAGTACGTTCCAGCACTGTTCCGAGAGCCGAGGGTCCATGCCGATTGCGGGCACTGCTGGCTTGCAAGCCGCGAACCACTCCCGACAGGAGCTGATGATCCGCTGCTTGCGCCATGACTCCATGACCCCAGGCACGCGTCGAGTATGTTCACTGGCTATTGAAACCGCCTTACACCCGCTCGCCCGGCGTCTGCTGTCAATTTCCTTGGGGTTCGGAGCGCAGCTCTGTAGCTGTAGCATGCTGTAGCTGTTCTGTAAACGGCATGACGACAAGAGCTTCCGAGCACTGTTTCCACCGGATGTTTGGGATGTTGGGAAGCGCAAATTTGGCACGTTAGGGGCTGGGGGGCTGGAAACCACTGTCCAAACGCTCGCCAGAGTTCACTTTTTGTATTCTGGCACTCATTGGCAGAACAGCTCGACCCGCAAAGCAGAGTACGTCTGCAGGGAAGGCTTGACAAAGCCCTGAGCATCCCTGAGTCAAGGCTTGAAGCCACAACAAACTGAACCATGTAGCCGCTATCATTGCTATGATGTACAAGCTTACACGAATGGCAACCAGCTGTCTCTACAGGCCGAAGTCTAGAAATGCAGGCTGGAGAACTGTGCAAAGTCTGGCCTGTCTTAGGCACAGATATCGAGTGTCCAGCGGCCGGCACACCTTCGTGTGCATGCTCAGTCCTGGCACACATGACCCCCCCTAGAATCAAGCCGCAACAAAGACCAACGCATGCGCTCCATGGGGGTCATCTACCTGGACTCTAAACTTTGATTGTTTGGATCTTGCCGGTGCCTTGGACTGCTACCGAGCAAGACGCACTGCAAGTGCCGACTGTGAAGTGAAGTATGATTTGGGACAAGCAGGGCAGCAGACCAGAGCAGAATCTAACCTTGCCATACTCCTTGGGAGATAGGCGCACCTAACTAGCTAAGCCTTGCCCCACCTTGCTGCTTTATGGCTGGCTGGTTGGTGTACCAACGCCAGGTGGGGCACTGCAACTGCAACTGCCACGGAGGAATGCACTGCTTGGTTCAGCGCGCCTCCGTACAAGAGACTAACTGCATTGCGAGCAAATCCAGCATCTGGGCCATGATGCTGCAGCGGCGTGCCAGCAAAAAGCGTAGTTGCTGCAGCTTCTAAAATAACTGGGCGGCAAAGGTTGGCACTCACAAGAGATCCTTAAGCCACACCTGAACCAGGTCTCGGCCAGGCGGGCAGCTGCAAAACATGTTCCAAACTAAGGCTGAAGTGATATGATGTGCTGCCTGACATTTTTCAGAAGCAGAAATGACGTGCCGGCGTCCAGCCCCACCTTCTTCCACAATTTCGAAGAGGGCTTCCGAGCACACCATGTCCTGCAGAAGTCTCTTGGGAGAGCAGAAACCGGAGCCCGATTCATTGCCAACTCTGAAATCCAAAAGCAGCTCCGTTACTGCTCCCCGTTTCTGTGCCAATAACTTGCTGTCTCGCTCCGGGTGGAGTTCTCCAGGGAGCAGCGGGTCTATGTCCTGTCAAGTCTGTGTTAACATGGTGCTCCCAAGGCGAACTTCAGAAGGGGCCTTGGATGAGCCCGTCCATGGGGTTGCGACACGACCCATGTTTAGTGCTGATGTGGCCTGCGCAATCTTGCAGGCATCCCAAGAGCCACTTAAGACAATTTGGGCAACCAAGTTCCAGGCCCCTGATGCAGGGTTTCCTGAGCAACAATCTCTGCCATCGCAGCTGCACCAGTCATTGCCATCGCTGTGCACTCTGAGGCATCTTCCATCCTGCATGTCTCCAAAGCCCACCCGCTTCCTTGGCTGAAGCAAAAGCAGCGCCGGCTCGTCGTACAGCTCATGCGCAAGCCGGAACATGTTCAAAGAACCCCGAAAGCCTCTCGATTTCCCACGTAACCACGATTTACTACTTACACCTACTGCGCCTTGTCTCAGACTAAGCATAGTGGGAAGGGGCAAAGCCCTTGATGTTGCTAGGACATTCTAACTTGCACAGCGGACTTCTTTCTGGGTTTTAGGACCCAAGGGACAAGGTGCGCTGGATCCACAGTTGGAGACCACATGTACATGTACTGCGGCTCTGTGCGAACATGAGAAGGTGCAAAAAAGGTGTATTGTGAATAGAAAGAATGGATTTAACATGCTCACCCGTGTGATGTGACATGGTACTGCCATACTGGCACGCAAGCACAGCTATCACTCGCTGCAAGAGCTGAACCAGAAAGCGATGCTAATGTCCGCCTTCCATGTGAAGTTCACATGTCTATAGACACAACGGCGAATAGAAAACCATGGACCACTTGGTTTGAAGATACATAGAGCGACCACAAGCAGGAACGTCAGAGGGACGTCTCCTTCTATTGGGTAGTGAGTCATGGAAGCGCAGTGACCCCTTGTGGATCTTCCTCTGCAAACTAGGGCCCTGTGTTTGTCACATTCCCAAGGATGGGTATGTTGAAAGCACTCCACATGTGCCAAACATTCAACACATGCATCATATAGTGTCTTAGCCAATGTCTGCAATTCACTTGGTTTGGGATGATGCGCCCGCTTCCCAGTTGGTTGTGCCAATTGAAGACTACTTTCTGCCTTGGTGGCAAGGGCGCCCTGGCCGCTGTTATTTAACCAACTGCAGGGAAGTGTCAGGTCCCCGATACTCGGCTCAGGAGATTCTGCCCCCATGGCATCCAGCTCCATGCCTCACCAAGGGAAGTTTGGAACACTCTGAGACACTGGATTTCCAGTCTTTGGAACTTGTGCGGAAACTGACCGGTTGCTGATGGTTGCCGGGACACGTGAAACCTCATCAACCGGACAGGTTGCCACCTTAAGCAACTCACTGAGCCAGAGCTGCCAAGACATGCACGGGGGCCCGTCGCCACGTGGGCAACATTGCTTCGTCGAGCACATCCACAAGTCTGCAGCCAAGTGTCTGCTTCACCTTGTTGCGTCCAGGCACGTGAAACTGTGGTTTCAGGGAGCTCCCAAACACGAGTTGGCACGCAGAGCACGGCACTGTGCTCCGCTTTCCAGGGTCGCCAGAAGCTCCTCTTGCCGCGGGGCTTTCCGTCGTCCGCACCTGCGCTCGGTCGCTGACCCCCTTGCACGGCAGAAGAGCATCGCCACTGCCTTTTTGCACATCGAGGTCCCAGCCTCGAAGCGCTGACTCTGAGGTGTGTGGTGTGTTTTGGCGAGCGGATGTAGGCAAATGTGAGCACAGCGTACCCAGTAGCACAGCTGAAAGCCGAGCGCCAGTCCGTGTCCCAGGTGGTCAGGGCCCCGGTCTTCAGCCTCCCGCTCAATGGCCTGAAAAGAGGGGGCGTTATATAATCAAGCGTTTCAGTCGCCCTGGGCATGTTCAGTGCAGGTTCGTCCCCTGGTTCTCGCCTGGCCACTTGCAAGCAGCACCTCCTCCAGGGAATACTCCAGCGAGTGTGCCTGGGCAGAAGCTCTCACCAGGATTCTGCCGAAGAAAAGATCGCGTTGCGAGAGCATGCGGAGGCCTGCTGGCACTCGTCGGCCGCTGTCTGCTCCTCGGGCTCGGCCTGCATCAAAGCATCTCTGCACTCTCTCGATACATCACGCAAACAGAAAACAGAGAGCGACTTGGGCTAGATTGCAGCACCTGCACCTCAGCCGCAGCGATACCGACTCGCGGTGCTTCAGGTGGACCCCTGGCACTCAGCACCTGATGACGGCACGCTCCTGTGCGCATCTAGTGCTACCAGCTGCCACTTCTCACAGCAATCAGTAGCTCTCCACAGGCAAGGCCTGGCGTGGTGTGTCAGTTGCCGGGCGTGGCGGAGGTGGATGCTGCTGAGCAACAACCTTGCAAGCACTCGGTGCAAGTGGTGGAGTGCTGCAGTACACTTGGGCGCATCAGCTCGGGGCCGCACCCCAAAAGACTTTGCTGCCTCCGTCTGTCTCTTCAGCACCAGCTCACGCTGCCGCATCATTTTCTGCCTCTGGCTTCCGATGTTCATCACCTCAACCTCAACCCTCTCAGCCCTTTTTGACCCTCAAAGAGGCCTGAAGTGGGGCGACTACACCGACTCCACAATCCGGCATTGCACAATGTTTGCTGCCAGGCACTTGCCGCAAAGTTGCGATCTATGACTAGTGCTGCCTGGCTGCTGCATACTTGCAGGGCCTCCGCACGGGTGCGTTGCACGTTATACACCATGATTGCATTGGCACTAGCATGCACTAGCCAGGGATCTCGCCGTCCGACCGTGCCGAGAGTGGCTGACCCAGGTCCTCACCTCGCCGGAACCCCCGCCGCATGGCAGCAAAAAAAAGCAGTAGTCTTTGCACAGCGACTTGACTTCAGAAGCTTTCAAAACTTGCATTTCCTGGCCTGCCATGGCCCGCGACATGCCACAGAAGACTTCACTACCCCATTCAAAGGCGCTCAGAGACAAGGCGTCGAAAACGGCAAGCTTCACCATTCCAGAAAAGCCCAGAGCGAACGGGGAAGGAGCAGCTGAAGCTGGGCCTACTTCTTACAAGCCACATTCCGGCACAGCCACCTTTGCGCCGCCCAAACCTGCTCATGGAGGCCAATTTACAGTACAGTCGCCAGCCTTCAGTTCCCAAGCCTGCTTGGAATGGAAACTAAGAGACTTGGGCAAAACCGTGCTTGCTTATACGATGTTCTCACTGCAATGGAAGATGTCGAAAGTTCAGGAAGGGACGGTGTCCATTTCCGGTGTCGGTCTATACATGCAGCATCATTTCGTTCATGGACGAGAGGAACTCTTTTGCTAGGTTGACCATCCAGCGCGCAAAAGCTTTGTCCACGTGAAGATGTCGGCAATGGGCCATCTTCTCTGAGTCTAAAACAAGCAGAAGCTCACTGCTCCTTGCGGAGGCGAGACACTTTGGTCTGCCACATGTCGAGAAATAACTTGGAGGCCTTCAAGAGCTTTCCTCGCTATCGTCGCTCTCATTAGAAATCGAATCTGCCTGGAGCCATTCCTGAGCATGCTGAAGTCGGACACCGTCAGACCTAATGACTGTCAGTTGCCGGGCTGTAACATGCGATGTGCAGCTCGGACTCGTGTACGCAGATTGCGACGGCCACAAGCGGTGCTACTGGCATGAAGCACCATCGCACTTCCAGCCCAAAAGTCGCCACCAAACGCTCCCCCAGCACTGCACCACAAATCATACCACTTAACCTCAATTTATGACGGCTTGTGGGGAGTACTATGAAGCAGTCGTCAACTTGCACAATGTAAAATGCTCTGAGAAATTGCCATTGTCGAGCAGACAGTCTCTTGACAAATCTTATCCTAGATGTGTCCGGGCACACGATGGCACTGAGCATGACATCCTCGCGCAGAGTGACCACAGTCTCCTTGCGCAGCAGCTCGTAAAGCCTTGAGACATTGAAAAGGTGCTTGGCCACACCGGTCGTTGGAAGACTCAGGTTCTGCAGCGCGAAGGCCTCAAAGCAGCGGAAAGTTCAAGCGCGCGACGCGTTGCGAAGCCTCTTGAGCCGAACACATTGAGCTTCCCACCTCCGCTACGCCGAAGATTGGGATGAGCCCAAGAATCCACCAGCGAGGCGAGTGGCCGCGGTCACTCAGATTGTACGCAACATCTACCGCGGTGGAGATCCTCGGAGCTTCAGTCGGTCCCCAGCCCCAAGCCAAGCAGAAACAACGAAGAGGGGTCCCCTACTGTAAACCCTAAATTCTGCGAGGGAAAAACACACAGTCATATGAAACAGCTCTGAAGTGTCACTGCCACCACGACGGCAGTCCATGATCCACCCCTGCGTGGGCAGATCCTCTGAATCTCAGTATACATAGCGGAACCCGTGGCCCAGGAGGCCATGACGCACAGATAGAAAAGTACATCTGACCAGGAGCACTTGGCCAGCTCCCTGCCAGCAAAGATGACATTCCCGGTCATGCTGGCTGCAAAGCTTCCATAGCGCATGTAAGTGATCACATCGGCATAGCCCGCCAAGAAGGACAACGAAAGAGTTGCCAGAACATGCAATAGGCCGTGACAGTGTCGCCACTGCAGAGGTGCCATTCTTGATCCGCTATGAATCTCGAACGATGTGCTGCTATGACACTCCGACCTAGTCTGAGATTTAGCTGGTCTCAATGCAAGACAAAGTGTCCAAACACCTGTCCGCTGCAAGGTGTCGCCTGCTAGGTCTCTGCTAGGTCTCTGCTAGGTCTCTGTTAGGTCTGCTCCATTCTGCTCTCACACGAACTCATCGGTTGTCAGGAGCAGTCGGGGAACTACACAGCCAAATTCTGCAAGGTCACGTTCACGCTGGGACACACAGACACTGGCGGGCCGAATAGCACATGGCTTGACCTTTTGTTGGTCTTCCACATCCGAAAACAGGATGCAACTCTCGATTTGACATTTGCAAAGGCTGCTCACCACCCGCACTCATGGCCTGGCCAAGGGCGAAACAGCCGCTACGAAGTGTCCGCGTTCGCGGTGCTGCTGCTGTATTCCGATTCTGGTGACACACAAAAGAAAGGAAAATCGGAAAGGGCGGCGTCCATCATAGGATTGGACACTGCACTGCAGGCACAATATCTCAAGTAATGTCGTGACCTGGAAGCCCACAGAAGCATGCCAGGGCACGGCGTGGCACGGAATGGCACGGCAGATTGGTGGAACCCTTGGCCCCACACCTTCTCGTGGTGGCCAAGAGAGCACTGTGAGGCTGAACTCCTCACAAGTACTTCGGCTTTGTTACCAATTTCATCGAGCATTCTCGGTCTGTCTGTTCCCCCACACAGTTCTCCAAGCAAACTCCTCCAGGTCTCGGATCTTCTGCAGCATTGTTGGCGTGTCCCTGAGTGCGGGCTACTCCATGTGCATACATGGTCTGACCAGAAGATGGAAACATTCAGGTACCTCGAAACAAGGACAGATGTCAAACGGAATCTAGAGTTCGGCATCGCTGAGATTGTCACAGATCCTGGCCATTAAGCTCCACGATTCGGTCGCCCGCTTTGATATTCAATGCATGTGTCTGGCAGGCCAACATTTCATTCATTCTCCCTGTCTATCTGAGTCTAGCTGTCAACCACCGCGACGCAGTGAGGGGGCCACACATATCTGGCCTTCACCACCCCATCAGTGATGCTCTTTACGCATATTCCACCTGATCCAAGCCGCAAGAAAGCCACTAAATGCCTGGACAAGCCACCCACCGCATTGCCAAAGGTCCCTGGGCCGTAACCGATTCGCGGACCTAGAGGGTTCTCCGAGGCATAGTGCAAATTCAGCCCCAAAACGTCGGGGCCCTTCTTGATGCTCACGCTAGAAACCTCGTGTCTCGAGCGAGGTTCGATGGGTATCGAGCTCACGACAAACTTTGCTGGACTTTGCCTGCTCAGCACGCAAGTCCATTAAGGCCTCAGCGACTGGATGTTGGAACTTCAGCCTGAGTGGGTAGAGAGTAGTACAGGGGTGTGGGCCTTCGGCCTGCAACGTTGAACGATGCAACCTGTGTGCGTCCGGAATGGGAATCTGGCAATGCATGGGTTCGGCCCCCGTGCAGAGCAGCCGCCAACTTCTGGGCCACCACTTCACCCGTGTCTGCGCTGATTCCATTTACCTGGCGACACCAGGATTGCAAGATGTGGCAGCCTTTTTCCGGCTTTGAACATGCACAAGGAGTGCTTCTGACTGCGACAGCATCGAAACACAGACACGCCTGGATCAGCCGGTCACGTGGTCGCACCACTTCGTTCGGCGTGCCTCAGCGTTCGGCCACACACCAAGGAGGCCGGAACTTGGGGCACTGTAAGCAGAGGCCACAACATTTCGAATTCCAAGCATCTATCAGGGAGCCTTTGCTCACACGGGCGACGATGCATGCCTTAGGTGAAAAGCCCAAGAATGCCCCCTTGGGCTTTGAAAGGTTCCTCCTAGGCGAATGGACTACCAAAACGTCGCCAGAAGCCGAGGCACGCTTGCATCCATAAAGTCCTCAGTACTGTGCCGCAAGACGCACGACTTCAGGTGTTTATGGTGAGAAATGTATGAACCGGGATGAGTGTACATTGCTGGATCTGCGGGTCAACACAGGTGGATGAGGAAATCGCGCGTGACTTCACTTGTACCACTCGAATGTTTTAGCCAGGCTCCCGCGCCACACAGCGCCATACCCCTGACGCAACCGCCGAAGCACTGCCACAACGCGCGTGAAAGCCCACGCCGCCTCCGCCGCTACGTGTTTTCTGCCACTTGCCCCCGCTTGTCCCACTTGCCCACTTGCCCCATCTGCACGTTTCTGCCACATGCCTCACATTAGGCTGATGGTGAGGCAGAGTCGTGGTTATTTGGACCGGCCGATGAGGGGGATGACTGCGCAAGTCTGTTCGAGGGGCAGAGTTGTGGCTGGGGCGCGAGAGGTAAGTGGGGCAAGTGAGGCAAGTGGGGCAATATCAATTAGCTCTTCCGCAAGTGGGGGCAAGTGGGGCAAGTGCGGCAAGTGGGGCAATGAACGCTAGTGGTTGCCGCGGGCCCTCGCAATGCACGGTCATTCTTCCTTACTGTCATCAACCCACGCCCAGCTGGATGGCAGGGCTATGCGGGAACTTAAGTTGTCAAGTCCCTGCCAGGCAAATCATATTAGGCCGGACCATATTCGGAGCGCAAAAGTGGCATGGACATGGAAATTCCGAAAGAGTAAGCTGATACTAGCTTTCGAAGTCGAATGGAAACTGATCGATCCTCCTTGAAAAACTTCTTGAGGCCATGGTGCAAGCGTCAAGCCAAGAGGTGTTCCGTCGGGTGCGGAATCGACTCCCACGACAAAGCTGGCTCCCTGAAGTGGGCCTGCACAAGAGCTTCTGCGGAAAAATGATGATAGTAATAGCAACAACAATTATAATCATAATCATAAAAAACAAACTGCACGGAGCTACCCAGCATCAGATGCCAAGATCATCCTGACTCCACCCATACTTAAACCCCCTTGCACCTGGCAGCTCCATGCGGGGCCAGCGCACCTGCACCCCACCACGCGTGGCGAACCCGGACTTGGAAAGAGCCATGTGGTACTGTGGTAAAGAGTGTCGGCCATGCTGCTTACGAAAGAACACTTTCTTGAAGAGCTATGTTATCCGCCGACCCCAGCGGTAGCAGGGCGGCGTCAGTGAAGACCCCCCACCGCCCTCACCGCCCTCACCCGCTCTCACAGCATGCTGCTCATGACACCTTGAATTGGAGTGTTTTTGCATTGTTTGGCTTCAGTGCATGCCCAAACCCCACCACCCATCGCCCTCACCCATGACGCCTTGAATTGGACCTTTGACCCCCCCCCACCCCATCCATTCAGGTGGTTTAAAGGGTCCAGTGCATGCCCGACCACCCCCTGACCAATCTCTAGTGTTTTAAGCATTCCAGTCCATGCCCGCCCTGACCGCCCTCACCGCTCTCACCGCTCTCATCACTCCCCCTCCCTATGCCCCCCAGTCCACCCCTCCCTGACACCAACCCTTTGCCCTCAACCCCCCACCCTCGACTCTGAAACCCCACCCCCCCCCACCCCCCCCATCCCTTCCCTCCTAGGCCCCTACCCCCTACTCCGCCCTGACAAATCTCTAGTTTGAGGGATTCCAATCCAAGCCCGCCCTAACCGCCTCCCCGCTCTCATCACTCCCCTGCCTTCCGCCCCCAACTCCACCAACCCTCAACCGTCACCTCCCCTGTCCACCCGCCGCGCTCCACCCTGCCTTCCGCCCCAACCCTCTCACCAGAGCTGGTCAAATGAGTCAGGCCCCCCTTTCCGCCAGCCGCCCCCACCCTCTCCCACTCCCACTCCCTAACCCTCCCACCAACCCTCCCCAGCCCTCATCATTACCCCCTCCCACCATCGTGCACCATCCGACCGCCCCCCCGCTCTCACCGCTCTCATCGCTTCTTCATCTCTATGCCCCCCAGTCCACCCCTGCCTTCCGCCCCCAACTCCCTAATCCGACACCAACCCTCTACCGTCACCCCCCACCGCCGCCCCCCTTTCCACCCGCCCCAATGCGACTGTCTTGGGTCTGGGGTCGGCGGCACTGGCGGTAGCCATTAAATATGGAGGTTTCCGACAATAGGAGTAGCCCGTTGATCGGGCAGCGCGAGGTCCCCAAAGGACCGAGCAAATGCGGACCTTTTAGCCCGGGTCGTCCCGGGAATAGCCTTGCTGGCCTCTGGCCTTCTGCGAAGCAGAATTAGGCCGGACGCCAGTGCCGCCGACCCCCGCGTGCCGCCGGTGAACGGTTTTTTTTTTTCGTGGTTTTTTGCTCGCCACGGAGGCCCCCAGAGGGCGCGCATCATGAGCATCAGCGGGTCCAGGCCGGGACCCCCAGGCGCGCATCAGGAGCATCAGCGGCTCCCGGGGCGGGACCCCGGGGGCACATCAGGAGCATGATGCCCCCCAAAGGGCGGGCATAAGCGATGTGTCTAAGCCCGGGGCTAGGAAAAGGGGAGTTTAGGGGCCTTATAAAGTGCTTAGAAACTTTAAGGGAGTCTAGGAGCCTCAAACGCTTAGAGATTTGAAGGGAGTTTAGGGGCCTGAAAATGCTTGGAAACTTTGAGGGGGTTGAGGAGCCTCAAACGCTTAGAGATTTTAAGGGAGTTTAGGGGCCTCAAAATGCTTAGAAACTGCTCGCCCCGCGCTTCTGCCTGTGCTGCCCGCCCATGGGCGCAGCCCCTTAAAATAACTATGTGTTGAATCTGCTTCATCAGTTCCAAGAGCCGGTCTCCATATGGCTTGCAGCTGTCCTCGGCTGCGTCGTGCCGGCCGATGTCATCATCCACGACGCTCTGCGTCTCGATGAGGGCCGCAGGTTCTTGGAAACACAAGTCGGCTCATCATGCTGCTCTGCTGTACGAGCTATAGGCGATGCGTCGATGTGTGCCAAGTCCGACACTGTGGGCATCCTGTCAGCTCAGGGGGTAGACTGTCTGGCCAACTCAAGCAACACTTCCAAGGAACGTCCTCGCCCGGAATACAGCACAAGCAGATGGCCATGGCAATGATGCAAGGACGGGATGGATTCAGAGTTCTGAAAAACTGGGTTTAGGCAACATGGGTGCTGTTGTGGTATCTTGGGTATGTTGTTCGTTTTGTTTGGCTTCTGCTGCTGCACGCGAGCATGTTGGGCTACGTTTTGGACTATGTGTGGACAGTGCGATCCTTCCATGTTCAACTCAATTCAAACAACTGTTGAAAAAAACTACCGGGAAGATATGGCAAGCAACCTCATCGCTCCATTCCCCAGCCGGAAAACACTGAACATGGTCCAGAGGGTTTACACATTAGAGCAGGGACAACATGTCCAGGACAGAGTAGGCTATTCCAATTCCACCCCTCGCTCAGCCTCTGGACTCAATGAAGCCTACAGCGTAAGGTGTTAGGCAATGTTAGACACCTGCTTCTGTTGCTGCCACAGACATTGCGCGAGCTTCAGGTGGTATGGAAGTGATGCTGTACAGGGCGGTCCCGCCTGATCACGGATTGCCTTGGACAAACGATCGCAACACGAGAAGCCATGGGAATGGTACACTGAATGGTACACTGAGGCACATTGCCAAGGTTTCAAGGTCTGCTCCTTCTTTACTTCTGTTTGCCGCCCGCTTAGCTGGACTGTGCCGCACTGAAAGGAGCCATTGGGCCTCAAAACTACAGTAAGTACAACTCGTCAGCATTCTCTACTTCGAACATTCCCGCCCCACATTCAAGCAGCTTGATGGGCCCTGCAGCCCTGTAGAAATCATCTGGGTTGGGCACTCAAGTGATAGTCTGTTGGTGTGGGCTGCAGGGATACTTTGGGGGGGCTCTCTGGAGGTACACTCCAGGGATGCTCTGCAGGATCATAGCTGAGTTAAATTCGAAAAGGAGGGTGGAAAAAACAATAACACAGCCATCGGAACAACCTGCTTCTTGCCTTTTGAGGGCTTAGGCTTCTGTGCTCCTCGTTGGCTTTCTTGTGGGCTTCGGGCATATGGTTTGAACGTTTAAGAATCTCAAACATACCCCGAGTCCGGGTTTGCTGCCGTGTCGGATACCCTCTTAACAGGTACACTGCCCTACAACATGCATTGCGCACAAACTGATTGAAGCTGAGGCACATCAGGGAGGCTTGCGGGCAGGTAGCCTTCTCCAAGATGACGTCAGTGGGGATACCTGCCACCACCGCTTGCAGCAAAAAGGCGTCCTTGACAGGCAGCGCAGGCTTCTTGCATGGATGCAACCTGGAAACCCGTGTGTTGCGTTCCTGGTGAATTTTCAATTTTCACCGGTCCTGGTCGGAGCAGTATTTCACCGTCAACGAGCTCACGCCGCTTGGCAGGCATGCTTCACGCAAGCTAATGGCCTGAGCCGCCTGTGAAAACTGGGTCTCACATTCGGTGTTTGAGACGCCCGTGCCGCGAAGCTGCAGCATGCCTTCTTTCTCAGTAGCGTTGAAGGCCAATACCTTGATGCGCACGCTCTCCCCCAGGGCTTCCCCAACGAAGCAGGATGAAACTTCTTGAGCGAGGTTGTGCTCTCCGCTACAAGCTTCATGTCGGGCAATGGTGACGCTGCTGCTTGAAACCAGCTGGAAGATGTTCAAGAAGCAAAGGAAGCTCGACCAACTGCTCATAGCTCAAGAGTTCTTCGACGCTACGAAAGGTTTCAGAGATTTTTGGTACCAGGCACCTTGCATCACGCTTGTGGCTTTAAGTCTGGTTCGGCTATGGAAGAACGCCAGGAGTCAAACGAATCAAACGGCATCCAAGTTTTACACTGCCGAGTGTCCTGACTGCAAGAACTGCTTTGAGCCACACAGTCATCAAGCCGAACTTCCATCTCTTACAGCATATGCCGATCTTCAGGAGCTTGCCAATACATGAGGACACTGATTCCTAGTGGCCGTGCTCGCAGATGAAGCCGACTTTTCCATGCAAAGGGTTCTGCGCATCGGACATCTCCTACGTCATGACATCATCTGCCTCCACACAGCGCGCACTCGCGGATGAAGAACAACCATGGACAGCCAAGCAGAGCCCAAGCAGCATCCGAAAAAGTGATGCGCACCTGCGGCTGCACCGTCTGCACCTGGCTGGCAAACAAGTCCTCCGAGGCATCGGATCTGACAGTGTGACATCCCCTGAGCCGATCCACCGCAGAGCTCCTGCAGCTGGGCCTGAGCCTGGTCCGGATTCTGGTCGAAGGCATCTGCCAACTCCTGGCTTTGCCGTCTTCTGGGAAGCGCACCCCGTGCGACCACAGACGCGCACCTGCATACTCTGGCGCAAGCTGCGCAAGAGCTTCTTACGCTCCATCCGCAATTGGACCTGGCAAAAGCTAAAAGCAAAGCTGACGCGAAGTAGCGTGTGGTAAGGTCTGGGAGGCAAACCAGCAGCAAAACACCGTCCTTGTGGCAGCATACCAGAGCTACAGACAGTATCTCAATATTCTCCATCTGCTTGCAAGTGGCAGCCAGTGCTTCCTTTGCAGACTGAGAAGCCAGGATGCCCTCGTCCTGCGATGGCATGCACATGCCGATCCCGACTCGCCTTCTCGGTGGTTCCGCGACCCATGCCGCGCACCAATTTGCTTCATACGAAAGCCTCTTTGTCCCGTATATTCCACTTAGACATCTCAAGTCCCTGTCATGAAAGCTCAGGAAAGCATCTATCGAATCAATTTCTGATGATGTCTTTGCTTGCTCTATACTCCAAAAAAGCTCCTCTGGGCTTTCTTCGGAAAAATCTCTAAGTCCTCCGTATGTCTTGCAGCTTTGGTGCGCAGGGACTACGAGAACATCCGTGAGGCTTGTAGTTTTGGTGTGCATGTGTAGTACAAACAGAACTGTCATAATAGATTCATCTCACATTTTCGGTCGTAAATCGAGAAAAATCACCTGCTAAATCTTATCTGCTGACACAAAAAATGTGTTAACAAACCATTCAATGACAGTGATGGCATATATAGGTAGGATATTGTATAGGACGTTCATTTGCATTTCAGTATACATATAACAGATACAAATATGACACACTTTTGTCCCAGTCACATACAACACACAGAACACATATGATGCATAGTACATATATGACACAAGACATAGAACAAAACCTAAAGCACATGGAATACATACAAGACATACGTAAGCCGGCACCCTGTAGGGGCAGGGCTTCGGCCCAGGGCCAGCTCACAAAGAAGCCCTAAGGCTCCCAAAACCGGAAGACCCCTAAACCCAGGCGCACGCACACTACGCAACCGTTGCAGCTCGACAGCAGCCTGGGCGAGACTGGATCGTGACCCTCTACGTAGACACGATGTCTCAAATTGGCAGGCTGAAAGTGAAAGGGAAATGCACATGACCTCCCTCCAAACATGTGCGAGCTTCAGTGCAAGACAGCAACGTGCACACAATGGGAGTTGTAATTAAGCATCGGCCTACATGCAGAGCTTTGGAAGGTTGATTCAAGTTGTGCATCTATTGGAGAAAGCGGTCCAAGAGGTGCCTCCCCAAGACCCGAGTGGCCCGAGCGTGATGATGAAAACAGGCATACAGACAACATGTAGCAGGCAGGTGGCCATACTGATGAACTTTTTTGCGCAGGCCCTTTTTGCAGCCTACCTACCCTCCCCCTGTTCTCTCTGCATGGAAGGAGCCTCTTCCAAGTCTTCACGTTTCGCAGGACAGTCTGCAGAAAGCCTCGCTTACTGGGAGGCAGCACCTCTGCGAGGGAGAAGCGATGCCTTCTCCTCATCGTGTTCTGCTGGCCCGCTTCCATCCCCACGTTGCGTTTCCTTCTGTTCTTCTTGGGGCTGGAGTTCGAAAGTTCCTCCTTATCCTCTCCTCCTCCTCTCCCCAAGCTACTTACAGCAATCCTTCCGCGGCACACCGTCGAAAGAGCTGCTTCCCCTCTCTCTAATCTTGACCGAAGCGGCCTCGCACCTCCAGGCTGCTGCTTCCTTCACGGTTGGAAACCTTACGATTTTTCCCGGGCCGGGAAGGCCGATTGTTTAGGTCCCAGGATTTCCTAGGGGAGGCAGGGGAGGGGAGGGTTTCTCACGGAAATCTGTATTTCCTCAACCCTCCAAAAGTAAAGCCTGCGCTTCCTGTATCTACTGATTTGGAAACGTATTTCCTGCACCTGCAGAGACAGAGGAAAAAGTAGGGAAACAAAGGTGTTGCAAGTACTGGCCGTGGGGGGGAATGCCCAGGCATCCGCTTTCGTCTTTTTCCATCCATAAACCCTACTTGTATGGCCCGATGAGGTCGATTCCGAGCACCTGGGACCCACCGGCGAGAGAGCGAGAAAATGTACATGAAGAAGAAAACTTTCTCTTTTTGACGGATGCCGTATGTTTTTCGGGAAGAAAAAAGAAAATGAAAGAAAGACGGCCAGGAAGACAAAAACTAATGGACTGCATAATGCCCTACAAACCTGCAGGCGCAACCAGGTTTGGGAACCTAAACGAGCCCCACGCCTCCTCAAGCGTTGTTGGGTACTCTTGCTCCAGGCACTGACAAGCAACGGCAACTGCACGGAGGACCGTCGCCTGGCCGAAGTTGTTATTTTCCCCCCCCCTGCTTTTTCTCATGCAACAGTGACCAGCAATACGCGGCGCCTCGGAGGCACCAGGAAGCAAAGCAAAGAGAGCCTCTGTACCACCGCTCCGCGCCGCGCAAAACGTACATAAAAGATAGCAGATTCCGGCAACGCGCTGCTTTGTTGCAGGCCTGCATGAGCCCAAGGGGAGGCGACAGGGCTCGGAGCCGCAGACCGTGTGCCGCAACGCCACTGCGAGCTACCTCCTCCATTTTGTCCTCCTCCCAAGCACTGGCCCAAGCAGTCTGAAGAGTTGCCGTCATGGTGTGGCAATCGTCTGGCCTGCCACTTCCCTGCGCCTTCAAAGCCGGAACGTGTCAGGCTTTCGAGGACCTTGACAAAAACCCCATAATCTTGCGCACCTGACCTTGCTGTTGCAAAGCAGCACTGCCTGGGTCAACGTCACTTTGACGTAGTCATAGGGGTTCGCTTGAGGAACGAAACCTCGGTACACGGAGAAGTCAAACCAGGACTTGCCAATGACCCTGAGCAAGCGTGACGCGAAGTGACAATGGTCAAGGTGAAACAGGAACTTTCTGTGCGCGCATTCCGGACACAGCTGACAATTTCACCTCGTTCTTGTTTTGCACTCATCTGGTGCAGGTGTAAGGAGCAAAAATAGTTCAGGGAACATCGGCTCCTTCTACTTCTCCTCGCCCGGTCTACTCCTCGGTGCCCAACCCCAGAGTGTCACCCTGGAGTGTCACTGAAGTGCCCAACCCCAGAGTGTCCCTGGAGTGCCCCAACCCAAAGTGCCCCTGGAGTGCTCAACCCCAGAGTGTCCCTGGAGTGCACAACCCTAGACTGTCCCTGGAGTGCCCAACCCCAGAGTATCTCTCTCTGCCCAGAAAGGGTGAGGATGTTCGAAGTAAAATAATATATATATATATATATATATACATATATATATATCTCTCTGTTTATTTAATATGAATCTTCTCTTCTTCTTCTTCTTCTTCTTATTCCTCTTTTTCTTCTTATTCTTCTTCTTCTTCTTCTTCTTCTTCTTCTTCTTCTTCTTCTTCTTCTTCTTCTTCTTCTTCTTCTTCTTCTTCTTCTTCTTCTTCTTCTTCTTCTTCTTCTTCTTCTTCTTCTTCTTCTTCTTCTTCTTCTTCTTCTTCTCCTTCTTCTTCTTCTTCTTCTTCTTCTTCTTCTTCTTCTTCTTCTTCTTCTTCTTCTTCTTCTTCTTCTTCCTCTTCCTCTTCCTCTTCCTCTTCCTCTTCCTCTTCCTCTTCCTCTTCCTCGTCCTCGTCCTCTTCCTCTTCCTCTTCCTCTGCCTCTTCCTCTTCCTCTTCCTTGTCCTCTTCCTCTTCCTCTTCTTCTTCTCCTCCCTTTAAGATCTCTGGATCCGGCCGCGATGGCCAAGCGGAATCAGTGCGTTCTGTCTCTTTCCTTTCTTTCTTTCTGCGCACGTAACCCGCCCCCATTGGAGACGGCTGCCCGGAGGCGTGCGTTGTTGGGTTTAGCGATTGACCAACGCCCTGGAGTTTCCGGGAGGGATACTGCCTTTGAGGGTAGAATTACTGTCAAAGGACTACTCCCATCCGCTCCCTGTCGAGCATGGTCTCTCCGTCACCCCTCCACAGCTTTGCTGGTTCACTTGCTTGCGTTCTGCCTCTCTCTCTCTCGCTCTCTCCCTCTCTCGTAGTCAACGTCTTTCACACAACGGCGGCAAAGTTAGAAGCGGCACTGTCGCCCAAAGAGCTTGGTGACAAGATGTACGCTCGCATGCGAGTGTGCCAGTGCAAGCGGTGGCAGGTATCCAAGCATTCAACAGACAGGGATTAGCCGGAACCTACTTGGACGACCTACGGTCTCCAGTGCACCGAGGCCATCGCCGTAGTACAAGGCAAAGTGCTCGTTCGGATGCCTCATGCATGATGCCACTAAGATGGCACAAGCAGCAGCCCAGCAATCTTGCAGTCTTGCAATCTGGGCATCAGGCTCGCCATACGAGTATGTTACCGGGTCCCCTGGTTCCAAATCCCGTGTGGCGGAGAGGCACCTCCACCATGCGCTCTGGCTTGCATGAGACAGCTTCTCCCCCAATCGTGCACTCCAACATGTCCCCAATCGGCCACTGCCGAAAGCAGACTTCACAGGGTTTTTGGTGAGGCATAGGACCTAATGTAGCTTGAGAGGCTGTTGCTGAGATCACGTCTCTGAACAGCATGTAAACTGCAAAAAGGCCAACCACGAGCTGCTGATAATGCCGCCCGAACACACGGCCCAGCCATCCTTGCCCATGTCGAACACTGCGCTGGGCTCGGAATCGTGGTTTCCCATATCTGGAAGTCAGCAGATGAAACGCTAGACATCGCCTCTGAAAGACCTAGGTGACAGGGCCTAGGAGCGGGACCAGTAAGCGACGAATACCTGTCAGGGCAAAGATCGCTTCCGGGGCAAGCTCAGGATCAGACTTAACAGAGCGGGGGTTGCCAGGTGCCCCTCCCCTCCCCCATCTTGGATGTTTAAGGAATGTGCCGTGGCTCACCACATTCTCTGAAGCAAGCGGCATGGCTTGAAAGAGTGGGGCTTTGAACACGGCACCACATTCTTGATGCCCGCATGGCTTAAAAGACCGGGGCGGGGGGGCACTGCCCCTTGCCGCGATTTGTAAGCACAATGCTCGTATGATGGGTTGGGATAACTATGATACAATTGTGGGTTTTGAAGGGATGTCCATTCAGGGCAGCCAAAACGAACGCGAGACGAAGCAGATGATGCTGCTGCGAGCTCTCACAATAGAAAGGGAAGCAGAGCCAGGGCCTCCGCGTTCCTGTAGATCCAACCGACAACATCGACTCCACACATGCGCCATGGCCCAGCGGAAGTCCTCCATGCACAGCAATCCAGGACTTGCAGATGAGATCAGATCCACTGAGAGGGGTCCTCTTCGCCCCAAAAGATCTTCGGATCTGTTGCCTCAGCCGCCTCCCAGGCAGCAAGCGCATCCTCCCGGAACAGGCACCCAACAGGTGGCACCGCAGCGGGGCAGCGGGGTCAGCGGGGGCGAGTTCAAGGAGAGCTGAGAAGTGGCCGTCCTCGTAGCGCTCCTCTAACCAGAAGAGCGTGCCTCCAGCCTGCTTGCCAAGTTGGCCACTGAGTTCTTTTCCCTGCCACGAGTCAGAAGGGTATGTACACAAGCCTTGACTTCGAAGTCCTCATCCTGACAAAGTTTCACTGAGGTGCTCCTTGAGAGTACAGGAAGAGGCATCTCAGCACATTTCCACATCTCGTCCTGCGCCTCTTCCAGCTCCTGTGAAATCTCCACAACTCTCCGATTCATGGACTCTCGTGGAGCTACTGCCTGTTACCCTCCTCATCCTCCATGTCTTTGGGTAGGGTTGGAGCAGGTGGCCAGGTGTCTCGGCGAAAGTGGGCTTCAAGAATCTCACACTGCTCACTGTCACCCCGTGAAGCACATCCGCTTTGATCTGTTTTGGTATGTTTTGGTGTTTCCTTGCCGAGATTTCGACCTAGAAACGGGCGCCAGCTCGGATCCTGCCTCCTGGCGACGTGCAGCGACGAGCAGAGGCAACAGAAGTTCAGGGCGTTACGAGTGAAGCGCAACCTACCTACGGAGACCTACAGATACCGACGGACCTGCTGAGCACACCCAATGCCAGCTGCACGTTCCAAGGCCTGCGCAGGACTCACGGAAACTCGTTGAGAAACCGCGGAAACCCTGCCAAAAGATGGCTGCGAGCAGCCGAGGCCGAGGCAGCTGTGCGCTCCACGACGGCCCAGCGGCAACGGCACCTTGCGAGGGGCCTGGAGCAAGATTGAGTGGGTCGGAGACGCTGTCAGCCAGCCGCTGTGACTCGCGAACGATGCCGAAAGCAGGAAGCCTTCACAACCATCGGCTAGAGTCAACTGCACTGGAACCTGGTCAGGACCCTAGCGCCTGTGGATCACTAGCTTCGGCTCATGCCTGAAGAAGAACATCTCCTGCTCGGACCGGCTTCGTCACCACAAGGCCGCGCAGGCCTTGTGCGTCCACGTCTCCTGGGTGCGAGCACGGCTCAAGCACATTATGGCACATTGATCTTATGAGACATGCAGCAGGAGGAGCTAACTAACAGATCCAGCCACGCTTGACTGCGCCATCACCCCCCGCTTCGCGGATCCAGTGCAGCAGCTCATCACTGGCGTCATCGCCGGCGTCGCCGGCCGCGCGTGGCACTCGCAGACGAGCCCGCCAAGTTTGCAGGTGCCCGATGTCTGGCCTGGAAGTTGGTGCAGCGGCTCAGAAGCTACAGTAGGAAGCGGTTGTCTGAACATTCTCGCGCGAGTGCCTCACGAAGAGTCCCTTCTGAACCGATGCAAAGAGCAGGCTCGATATCGCCAGAGTCAACCATCGCATTCTCCCATGGTTTTGAGCGCACTAGTCACTAGCAAAGGCTGCCGCTGAAATGCCCGAGTCGCACGTGGGGGTTGGAGGCAGGTTCAAGCTTAAAGAGTTCACAATGGAATCTGCAAGATCCTCTGAAGCCAGCATCACCATGCGGTGAGGTGCACATGGATTTTCCGCGAAGCCGCAGCGCGCGCCACAGTACTTTTGGCTGTGGCAAACTAAAGCTATGGAACACGGATGCACACGGTATGGCACGGTGAGCAGCGGCTCAGGCTGCCTTCGACAGTTCCCTGAGGCCGTGCTGCTGATCGAAACTTGCAGCTACTCTTGCGCAATTGCACAAATCAGGAAGACTAGCTGCCACTCCCACCAGCATCATAATGTCTCCGTTCTACGGTTACGGGCACAAGCCAATTCTGTCTCATCAACTCATTGCGCTTCACTCTTCATACCAGGCATTGAAGAAGTGGTGCTTCATCGCCTCATCGGACAAATATACGTCCGTATCATCAAGCAAACAAAATGTCGGAAGAGTGCCGTGTTTTGTTGAGACATGTCCGATGTTGGCCGGCAACAATCACCCTCACCACTGTGCTGCGCATGCTTAAAAAAGGTCCACTTTTTCTCTCAAAGCATCACGGTCAGCTAATCTGCTCCAAAGCTACTGTCGGCTATTGTTCGATTGCCTCAGGGATGCTGCGTGCATTACTACATATCAGCTCAGAAACGATAAGACCGTTCAGCGGCAGCGAGCTGAACATCTCAAGAGCCTCGCCCCTTCGCACGAAGAAGCCGCGCAATCTCATGTAAGAGGGTCTCAACAATTAACAAGCCAGCAAGCTTCTGCATTTCTGCTAGGAGGGCTTGGTCGGCTCAACCTGTACCCGATTGAAAAAAAAGACGTAAGCCAGATTTAGGCCGTTCCTGCGCAGGCCAGGTGGCCAGGCCTCAGGCAAGGACTCAGCCTCGGACCCTTGAACGGGATTGCAACGCAGCTCGCATCAGAAGAACGGAGCCGGCAGGTACAACCTGCGCGAGGGGGAATTACACAGGTTTGCACGACATTTTAAGATATTAAGACTTCGATGTCTACAGTGGCGCAAAGTGGGAAGAAGGGTCTTCTAAGGACTGATAATCACGTTCGCACAGGAACACGTGTGTGTGCAAGCACCTCGGTGCGGGCTAAGCGGATACACTAAGAAGTCTCGGGCCAATGGACTCTCAATGGACTGATCAGCACTAGAATCATGTCAGGCTGCACTGCGCACTATCCTGTCATGCTGTCCTGCACGCACAGGAGGAGCATTCGCCAGAACAGCCGCCACGGAGGAAGACACGACTTTTGAAGTTGCCGCCTGGCACCAAACAAGATCAAACAAAGTGTTTTGTTGACTGGCGCCGGCTTGCGGCATCCAACCAGATGATCTGCGCATCTGGCCTCATGACGATCCGCCAAGCGCGTCGGGAGTGGTCCAGCGTAGTCTGAGACAGCTTATAGGGGTCGTCCTCAGACCACTCGCCCCAGCCCCTGCAGGAGATGCAGGGGAGTGGATGGTTTTTTGAACAGCATGTGCGAGTTACTGGTCGGCCTGGAGGCCGCGGCACTGCGAGGTCCCCGTGGCTTCTGACCTCCGCCTTGGTGCACAGGTGTAGTTTTTTCACAGCAAACGTCGGCACATGCGTTGCATCACAGGCCTCGGCCCTTGCGCTTTGAAGACCAGCGACCAGCCAGAGACCCTTGCGCCAAAAACATTTATAAAAAAAACAAAAACACTAACAGTAGCTAGCGTGAAGTCCATCGTTGATTTTGATTCAAAACAAGATCCAGCACGTTCATGAAAAAAGAACAAATCAATATTCGAAGGAACAAAAGCGAGGACAAGGTTTCTCTACACCCCAGGTTCGAATTGCGGCATCTCGGAGCGGAGCAGCATCTCTGGAAGTTAGGAAGCTTCGGCAAGCCTGTGCAATGTCAAAGGCACTTTGGCTTTCAGGCGCTTTCTCTTCCCCCAATAGGCCCTTGCGCCGGTCACCAACAAAACTCTAGCATGGGCCATGATCGGGCGATCAGGCACCAGCCACTGTGGACATGGCCTTGAGACGGAATTGCTTGTTGGAGTTTAGGTTCAGGGGTACAGGGCTGAGAGGCATCGGGGATGTACAGCGAGCAAGCGGTGACAGTTTCAAGGAACAAGGGGACACAAGAGACACCAAAAAACCTAAATAGGCAGATGGCAATTTCCTGCCCTGGCTTTACAGAGCACGTCCAACTGACGGGGGGAAGTGCCTCAAAGATGTCCGAGTCAAACAGAATTCGTCGCAAAGCTGCGCCTTCGGCCTTCATTGGCGGAACTCGCAGGCACGACAAAAGGATAACACTAAACGTACTAAAACTTACTAAGAATTACCAAAAACTTACTCAAACTTACTATAGATTACTATGACTCACTATGACCTACTATAACCTTAAACCTAACTATTGCTTATTACTTACTGTAACCCACAACATCCCACAACATCCCACAACATCCCACAACATCCCACAACATCCCACAACATCCCACAACATCCCACAACATCCCACAACATCCCACAACATCCCACAACATCCCACAACACCCCACAACATCCCACAACATCCCACAACATCCCACAACTCTCGAAGGCCGGGGGCCGTTCGAAGCAGCCGCCGCTGCACGGCCGCTTCTGCCCCGAGGTCTGTGAAATCAAGGGCCTCTGGGTCTCAGAGTTGGGATGATCATATGGGGTACTCTAATCCCTAGTAGGGACTGTTCGTCCCAATCTGAGAGTCTGAAAATGTCTGTGTGAGGATGTGTGAGGGACACGAGTTGAAGCCTCAACCCTCCACACCCTTAGAGGCCCGAGATTGGACTTGGAATCCGGAAGAACTGCACGCCTCCCCGAGGTCACATGAGGTCGCATTTGCAGGTTTCTGACCCTTTTTACCCGAAATGGGGAGCTAGAAGAAAGCCAACCCTCATTGTCAAAAACTGGGCACGTTTCTTAGTTTGCATCCTCCCAGCCTAGCCCAACCAAGCCATGCTTGCGTCTGCTACGTTCTATTTCGCTTCGCAAGCATGATCCAATGAGACACAGGGTAAGGTGAAGCCTTCATGGCCTTTGGTAGTGCCACTGATGCAAATCCCACCCACCCCCTGCTATAACAAAGCCAAAGCCAAGCCATGCGAGGCATCTTGGGCGGAACAAGGCCTTCTTGCGCGACCCAAGGACCCTAAAAGCCGCAAACCGTAAAAACCCCTGGGGAGATGGCCCCCAGGAGGGCTGATGGAAGGGATGCTTTTGGCAGGGCGTCGAAGGTTTGTGCCGCTCTATCTGGCGGAGGCTTTTGTTTTCCTAAGGTTTGCCTGGAAGAATGCTACATTTCTCGTTGTTCGCAGGCTCCATCCACATGCTGAGAAAAAAGCAGGAAGCCTTTGGTAGCTTTCGTGACTTGCACTATGCGATTGGGTATTGGGCTATGGACAGGAAACGAAACCAAAGGCAATCGAAGTCAAGAATCGCTCTCCGCAGTGTTCGCGTCGTCCTGCGACCCCGCAGTGAGGAGGGCGCTCAAGCTTGACCAGTTGGGGAGAAGAGAGGTCTGGCTGGTACCTTCTCCACTGCCTTCAGAATCCAGCAAAGTGCCGCGCAAGGCCCTGCAGCCCTTTCGGGTGCGAGGGGAAAGAAGGCGGCTGATGGCAAATGGCAAGGATTTCTGGTACACGTTGTAGGACTCCACGAGGACGGGGTCATCTCCCAACAGCCCCTCCAGTGTAATGAACGTTCGGCACAGCAGCGCGATAAAGGGGGGTGTCAGCATCAGATAGCGATCTGAGAGCTTCTTCAAGGCTACGGCCATGGCCCCAAACCGAGACTGGCCACCTGCCTCCATTTCAATCTGCTCCCCGACGGCCACTGCAAACTCCTCATTGCCACAAGGCTCGTAGTGTGGAGTCTTCGATTTGCCGTATGCCATGTTCTTCATGAGTGGCTTCGGGGTAAAGCGCACTTCCTGAAATGTCGTCGTCAGTTCTAGCCAGTTCTTGTTGAGAACTTGGCGAACTCCGGCTGCGCAGCTCTCCATGATTCCGAAGTCAACACGGTCCATAAGACCGAAGTCAAGAAAAACGACGCGGCCATCATCGCCCATCCTTAGATTACCTTCATGCGGATCGGCATGCACAAAGCCGGTCACCAGAAGCTGTATGACACAAGCCTCCACGGCCATTTCCACCAACAGCCGACGTTCTTCCACGGGAAGCTCCCCAGGTGAGCGGCTCGGGTACCAGTTCAACGCGAGCACGCGGGAGCTGTTCTTTGGGCCCATGAGCTCTGGAATGCAGCCGGGCGAAGTCACAAATGGCAGGAAGGCATGCCGCTGAGCGAACTCTTCGGCATTCGCAGCCTCGTTGTGGTAGTCCAGCTCCATTCGAACTCCCCGCGCGACGGTATCGACAACCGCGCCGTAGTCATTCGGCGAAGACACCAACTTCTGGTATGCGCGGCTCACTAATGTCGCAACCGCCCAGTCCAGGCCCAGAACTTCACGCACACCTGGCCTTTGGACCTTCAGCGCCACCTCGCGCCCATCGTGCATCCTGCCGCGATAAACTTGCCCCAGCGAGGCGGAAGCGATGTACTTCGGGTTCAGCTCCTTAAGAAGTGGCTTCCCAGAAGGGTCCGTGCAGTTCTTGGCAGTGACACCGGGGGCCAGGGGGCCCGTGTGCTGCAAATCTTCAGCGAGGATGGCGAGGGCGACCTCGTCGCTGAAGGGCTTGCTTTGCTCTTGGAGGCCTTTCAGCTCCTCGGCGACTTCGTCGCCGACGATGTCGGGTCGCTGGGCTGCTGTCTGACCTTTCATGGCAGAACACAGAGAATGGAACTCTCTGCGACAGAGCTGGGCGAATTGCATGTACAGTATGCTACGTGGTAGTACTAGTACTTGTCCACTCTCCTGCTTCGACTGCTTACTGTAGTTGGGAGGCTTCTGGCCTATCTTCACGAAGAAGACACCCATGCGCTGCAGCCCTGCGCGCAGAGCCTCACCACTTGCTGTAGTTGGAGCTTTTCGGGAGAGGGAAGTCGTGAGAGTTGCCTCGCTGGCTTCACTGCTGCGATCCTTCCACGCCCACCATATCCCAAAAGCAATGAACAGAGTTGATGCCAAGCGCTGCAAGATCTCCCACGGTCGAGCACCGATGTATTCCAAGAGCCTTTCCTGGTCCAAAATTTGTCCCAAGCCCTCTGAATGCATGTGCATATGATACACGTGACGACGCTACTCCAGATCAAACACCTGCCTACGTCAACCTCTACCCGTGCCACATGAACGTGTCGGCAGGGAGACAAAGGGGGGGGGGACAAGAGGGACTGGGAAACCATGGGGCAAGGCCTGGCCGGGCCGTTCTCTGGCCAAAGAATCTGGGACTCAATTAAGATATCCGGCATGCCAGGTATAGGCAACAACGGATTTTCATGGTTTTACCAGACCTGGCCTGGTCAAAAGCTGCATCGTCCAGGGGAGTGATTGCCCGCCAGTCGGTGGTCCTTTGCGAGCTGGGTGCAGCCTTCGCCCCATCTTCATCGAGCTCGTAGTGGACCTTTGAATACTGCGGCACGGCACGACGAGGTGACTTGGAGCCTCAGCCAAGCTCAGGGTGCCCCCCTCCAAACAAGAAGCTTTTTGCACACTCTGGGCCCCCCTCCTGCCTTCGACGGCTCGGTGAAGGCGTCCAGAAGTTGTAAATGCACAAGGCCTGCAGGCAGAGCGGATGGGACCTATCGGTCGTGCTGCCACTGAACCCCGTCGATCTATTCAGGGAACGCGATGTCGAGGGGCGGAGCATGGCGGAGCCTTGTGGGAAAGTGGACTGAGATGGCAGCTGCTGCCAGCGCGGCTGCTGCCAGTGCAGCTCGCAGCCGCCGGGGGCGCAGGGCATGGCGCATCTCAGTGACCCTTTGGCTGCCTTTGGGGCTTTGTGCTGTTGCGCGTTGTTGCCTTTTCAGATGTGTTCAGGAGTCTTTCTTCCAGGGTGCCTCCGCAGCGAATGTCTGGCCTGGATTTCGGTAAACTTGAAACCACCCCATCATCCGACGACCTGCGATGGCCTGTGGTGACCCATGTCTCATCTCTTGAGACTTGGTGCATCGTTGGCGCATCATTGGTGCACGAGATTTCAGATAGTATGATACTAGCTGTAAGTGGAATGGAAAGGAGTGCTGACAGAGGCTGCAACCTTCTTTGCCGTTGGTCGCCGGCTTGGTAGGAGCTGGCACATCTCCCGCACCAAGGCACCAAGCCTTAGCTTCAGGCCCTGTCACCGACCTTGACAGCACAAGCTCGAACAGCCTGAGGCCTCTTGCTTCTGATCGGGCTCCTTCTGCTGCAGTTGCTGGGCCTTGCATGCGTCTCAAATCTCCTCCTAAGCTGTTCAAACAAATTGCTTCTGAGCTTGCGGCAATCGGGAGGTGACCTTGGAATAGAAGCAACTTTGCCACCGTGACTGCAACTGGCCGATCTGTCGCCTCGTGCACCCTCTTCTGGGAGGAGGGGTTGGTGTTTGGCAGTTTGGGCTGTAAGTTTTCGGTGCACCTGAAGGAGGCATCTGCTGCAGCTGGGCAAGCTCCCACGAAGCTGTTTTCGATTCCCGCAACAGGCTCCACGACGTGCTCGGGACCTGCGACGCCCGCGGCAGCGGCCAACGGCGATTACCCAAACACAGGAATTTGCACGGAGCCATGCTTGGCCGACCGAGCCTTGTCTGAGCCACGGGTCTTCCAGTAGCTCATCAGCCAAGGGACGTCGCACCGGATCCTGACGCATGCAGATTGAGCAGCGACTTCCGAGCGGTGCTCAGAACGTTCAATAACAAAACCATTGCAGCCTTTGTGAGCATGCATGTCAGAAATGCGCAGCATCTGGCCGAAATAGAGTCACCTGCTGCGACGAGCCGGCAGCACATGGGACTCGGACATTCAAAACAAATCACATATGTTCGATCGGCAAGGTTCCATCTGCAAACTTGTACAGCGCGGGTCAGGAAGATAAAAGAAGCCACATGTATGGCACGGCGCTGCTTCGGATTCGATACGAACCAAATTACACCCAGAAGTACATCCAGAACTTGTGCAGCCTCTGCAGCTCATGCCCCACACCTTCGAGCGAGTCACAAGGAGGAAGCTTGTAGCTGCCCTCAGCGATGGTATCAAGCAGCGCGGCCATGTCCTGGCACAGCAACAGACGTACGTGCCTTATGCCAAGTTGCTCTTTCCAGGCTTTGGGTAAGCTAAGCCCACCCCGAAGCCTGTCAGGAAGACGTGATGCCACGAATGTGCCATGAAGATTCTTCTCAGCTCTGTGGTTTTCAACATGCCCCATCACGGACGGTCCCCAGATGCACCCAGGCAAGCATCATCGGTGTTTCGCATCGTTTCGACGACCTACACACGGTGCTGGTGATGGGCTTCCGGTCTTGACCTGCAGGAATTCACCTTCTGTGCGGCCGGCAGAATGCGTCATGAGCAGCTCCCGTGGCTACGCGCGCCAATCATACACTTGCATCCTGCGCGCACGTGCGTGCCAGCAAGATCCCTTTACCGTCCTTTACCAGCGCAGCCTTACGCCTGATTTCGCCGTAACAAGACACTCACAGGTCAAGGGTCCTAGGGCATTCCTCTACCGCCTCGTGCCGACTGTTGCTTTCAGGACAAAGCATGGGACGGCAGCATGACAGACCCCATGCACTCAAGGGCAAGGCTCAAACACGGAATCCCTGCGCACCTCGTTCAGAAAGGGCAACGTATGGAACAGGAAGGCCCACAGCGAGATGCCGGCTGCCCAGATGTCTGCACGGCGTCCATCATGACCCTTGTAGCCAATGGCGCACATCTCGGGCGAGAAGAACTGATATGTTCCTTCAGTTCCTTGAACGACACAGTCATCCGGCATCCTCACGGAATCAGAGCAATGCAGAAGCTTGCACCGGCTACGGGTTTCCATCCAGTATCAGTACCTGTGCCATCTAGACTACCAACGGTCTTCACAGGAGTGCGTGACGCTGACCTCGGGTTCAATTCGACAACCCAAGGCGAGTTGACTCCTCAGTTCAGGCCTAGGTGCCCACTTCTGTGTGCGAAGGGGGGAGGGGTTAGTTTTTTTGGAAGTTGAAAGGGATGAAATGCGCACGCTAGCTATAGTCTCAAACGACTCCCTACTCACCTCTAGCAACACCTAAGGGTTTGGGAGCGCACGGAAGTGCAGCTTCGCTAGCACTCGGACGACCACCTCCTCAATTTTCCATAGCGACTAGACGGGTCGTATCCATAGCTCGGAGGCCGGACTACCTTCGACAGTCTTTCCCGGAGCATCTACAGTTTGGGTTGGGTTCTCCAAGGTTCTATAGCCCAAACAGCAACGGCCAGCTTAACACCATTCAGCCATTTCGCCCCCATCACACGCCACCTGTGTGTCTGTATGCATCGCAAGTTATGTTCCAACATGTCTGAATAGAAGCAAACGATCGCAAACACAGGGGGCCGCAGGCGAAGGTCGCAATCCATGCGCACCACAGCTACTAAACATCGGACAGAGTACCAGATTGGCGGAATCTCTCCAACCATGCGCGCCAAAGCGCGAGCAGACAAGAGCACGATGAAGCAGCAGAAGCCGTCGGAAGCGGGAAAAGACGCCACCCACGCACACCAAAGCGCAAGAAGGATGCAAGAAGGCAGTGGAGGCACAGTCGGCCGCAGGAAAGAGCCGCCAACCGCATACCCAAAGCGGACGGCAAGAAAGAGGAGACACAAGAATGGTTGGCAGCACAGTACTCTACCAGGCGATGTGACATAAAGCTACCACCCCCAAAACTGACCACAGACTTTAGGGCCTTTTGCACCCTCAACATCCCTAAACCCTTTTGCATCCTGAACTCGTCTCCGCTCTTCGACAGTGCACAGAGACCCTTTTGCATCCAGGACGCTTGTCCAGTACAAGGGAAGGTGCAGAAACCCAGCACAGCTCTGTGGCTACACTACGCTTCCGCCAACATTTACACGAGTTAAGATATCAGATCAAGACATGATACATAATGATATGTATGCAGGATCATGCATTACACTCACCATTTATCAGCAAAACCCTCTTTAGTTTTTGCACTCAGGAATCTCACGGATTGTTGGGGTGCAGACGAATCGTGATCCCTCCGACCCTCCCTAGAGCAGCAAAAACTGCTCAAACCGGCCATGAAACCCGAACACCCTGAAATCCTAAGCCCCAAGTATTAGCCTAACACCAACCCACAAGCCCTCAAGCCCAGGGTGTCCTCGCGGCGACCCCGAAGTCCCCGAGCTTCAGTCCGCTGCCGTGAGCCTCGAGGAGGAGGTTCTGCGGCTTCACGTCCCGGTGCGCGATCCGCTGGCCGTGCAAATAGTCCAACGCCTGCCTTTGCTTTTTCACAAACGGCTCTTTCTTTCTTTCTTTTTCTCTCTCTCTCTCTCTCTCTCTCTCTCTCTCTCTCTCCCTCTCTTTCTTTCTTTCTTTGGGGCATGGAGGGGAACCCTCCGCGCGATTGCGCGCCCCGGTCCTGCATTGTCTCTGTGTTGCACTACCACCCACTTGCGGCTCATTGGCCGCGCAGCTTGTCACTCAGCCGGGGCCTGTTGCCCCCCAGCCTTCACAGCTGACCCCTGTTATCGGCCCCCTATTCGGGCCTCTCTTACTGCGGGCCGCAGGCAAGGTTATCGGCCCCCCAACTGTCCCCCTTTCCCTTCCCCAAAGTGCATCCCCCTACCCGCCCACTTGTCGAAACCCCGACTCCAGAACACGCACAAGGCCTCGAGCAACCTCCCGAAGGTCAACCTCCTACGCCCCCAACCAACGCAACCCCCTACTTCACACAAGCACCCTCAGCCCTTCTTCCCGAACCCGAGCCGAAGTCGAAGTGAACCTCCCCCCATCCCTCTTATCCTTACTGCTGTGGGCTCTGTTGTGACTGCTGCTGCGCACCTCCCCTCCCCTTTGGCTAAAACACGGACCCTGCACCCAGTAGCGTACACCTTTACGGGGGACGTTCTCCCGGGGAGATGCGTGGGTGTTGTAGCCCCCACGTTCAGTCCTTGGGTTGGCTACGGTGAGAACATTCGTGCGGGGCCCCTAGTGCGCCTTACGACCCTCAGACCCGTCTCCAAGCCAAAAGCCCCCGAAACCTTCAAGCAGCCCCTACCCCTCATTAGGCGCCGTGGGCCCCCAACAGTCTACGTCTACGGTGCTCGTCGTCTGACGACTCTTCTTCCGCGTCGCTCAGTTCTTCTCGTCGTCGTTGTAGCCCCCATCCCGTTTCGGCCATGTGGGTGTGCTGGAAAACATACTTGAGATAAGCCTTCTCAAAAACACAGAAGTAGCGATGGTAGGCCTTGATGGATTCGCGAAGAATGCCGGCACGTCGTCCAGCGTTGGAGGAGGTGTCGTTATCTCCATTGATCCTGATGGCCAGTGCTTCTCTGTCCTGGAATAAATCAAGTGGCACGCAAGCATCAAGAAAGCGTGTCGTGAGGGTTGCAATCTCCGCCATCTCCAACGTAATCATATCACGCTGAAAAGGACCAGTGATCACATTCCTGCCCTCAATCAGTTGCATTGTGCAGAGTGCGGTGTAAGAGCCTCCATCCCGGTCTGAGAGAAAGATCGGTTTGAGTTCGAGCCCGCGCTCCAGCATCAAGACAAACTGGGAATACTCAGCTATGCACAATGCACATACCAATAGCGGCAGAGCCTTGCTGTACGCCTTGCAAAAGATCTGAAATCAGAGCTTGTGCCGAGGCTAATTCCTGGGCGCGGTACCACCACCGGTCATGTGATTCATGTTTGCAGCACGAAAAGGACCAAGCGGAGCTGGAGCTGCACCATGTGCTGTGCCCCATGCAATGTTCTGTGCCTGGTTCGGAGCACGCAAATAACCGAATGATATCGTCTGACGAAAGTGCTCAGTAGCCATGAAGAATGACCGAAAAGTCGAGATGTAGGATGCTCCGATAACCTCAAAAGGTTGAGAGTTCCACTTTCGCTCTTTGAGCTGTGGATCCCTCGGAAGAATCATCGGGAGATTATAAACCTCCATATTTTGACCCAACCTGGACCTCAATACATAGATGTCGCCGTGGACGTTCTTGTAATCGTCGATGAGGGACAACAGGTGTAGGCCGATCACGGCAATTGAGAGGCTTTGCAAGCGATGGATCGCCGGACCGCCTCCAGCGGCTGGCACGATGACCACGTTGTTAGCCAAAGCGCTTCGGATATACTCCTGAAGCACTCTACTCTGGACAGAAAACGCAAGACTCGAAAGGAACTCGGCAAACACAATGTTCAAGTGATTCAAGGCTTGGTACCCGTGGATTCCGACAAAGGAATACAATTCCCTGATCTCTTCCCCGGAGTCATCTGTCGGCTGTGTTAGGTCCGTGTAGAGGTTCTGAATCCGCTCCTGATAGCTGTGGGTTGCCTGGCGTGGCGTGCCCTCGGTCATTGCAGCGGGTCTACCCTAACTCAACTTGTTTTGAGCAGGAGAACTTGAGCCAAAATGGCTACGGCCTTCCTTCCTTTCTCTCTCTCTCTCTCTCTCTCTCTCTCTCTCTCTCTCTCTCTCTCTCTCTCTCTTCCTTGGAAAAAGAGCAGACACTAGTGGACCGACACATCTTGCTACTTACTCAGCCACATACAGCTCGACGCAGTTCGACATTCATCTGGGTGGCAGGGTGTCGATGGTGTATCTCTGAGCCATCTGCTCGGTGATCGGTCCGCCCGCCCGGGTGCGGAAGCAGCGTTCCGACGGATCCCACTCCATGGATGGACCACCGGGCAGGTACTCGAGCACCACATACAGCTTGCCGTCAGGAGCAGCTTCGTCGAGAACGGCATGCATCCGAACGCACTTCGAATGCGAGACGATTTTCATCCTCAGCGGACGCAGAATGACAGCAATGACATCTCTAAACTTGACAAGTACGAACAACTGCCCTGCGAACCTTGCCGCCTGCGCCAGCTGCAGCGCACAAACCGGTGACATCAGAGCAGCACTGCATACGATCGATTGATTCACTGTGGATGGGCAAGCGGCAACGAAATCTCGTCATAGACCTTGTCCAAGGTGGTGCGGACCTTCATGCCCTCTCCCGTGTCAGAGCGAATGAACTCTCGCTTTCGACGCAGGGGCAACTTCCGAAAGACCTGCGCTGGGCCGCTGATCTCTGCTACACATCAAGCACTCTCCAAGCTGAGCCCTCAAACGGTGTCGCAGCCGGCCTTGATTGCAAACTCCGCGCCAGTGAGCTTGTGCACACAAAGCTTCACTTTCGCAAAAGACCCTTCGCCCAGGACAGTCTTGGTCACGAAGAAGCCTCTTGCCACAACACGCAAGCTGCCCTGCAATCTATGCACACACGCCTGATGAAAAAAGCACCAAGTCAAGACTATAGGCATGCCACATGGAAGCTCCGAATCAGCAGAACTTCGCCGGAACGAATTCTTAGACAAGGTGCCGTGAATGGTCTTCGTGCCATCCTGGTGCCGTTGGGTCTGTGCAGCCGAGATCTCAATGATTGGCGGATCAAGCGAGTCAGCTGCAACGCCCTCCATGCTCTATCATTCTATGCGGCTGCGAGCCGAAGACTACATGCCCATAAAATGCAGTCTGCGAATTGCTGCCTTCCTTAATTATGTTGCAGTGCATCTGTTATTGTCACTTCAAGACTGGTACATTAAGCCGTCGCTGCAGCGAGCACAATGCCGCATTCGGCTGGCGAGTGATGGGGGACTCATCATTGGCAGCGGCGCTCATGCCATCTGATGTCTCGAGCGTCGTGCTGGCCACCTTGTCAATGGAGGCCTGCGATGCGGCGCCAGCCTCAGCACACACACAGGGCTTTGTGCAGAGATGTGCAGAGCATCCCGCAAAACATCAAGTCCGCTGGTCCGCTTGGCATCTACATGCGGAGCTGAATCGCTTGCATTTTTGCGCTTCCCCCTCATTTGTACAGCACACGTACAGGCGTTCTCCGCCGCTTGTCTTGAGCTGGTGCTTTTTGTGGAGGTCTCACCTCGTTGTCGGCATCCTCTTCATCGGAGTCCTCTGCAGGGGGACCAGATGTGCCGGCTCGGGGAAGCCTCCGCACCACAAGCTGCCTGCCGGCGCCTGTGCCATGCGATGCTGTGTGCAGGTTCAGTTCCCCGGCGGCTTTGTGAATATACCACCGTTCTATGGTACGCAAACCATCGAAGGTGAGCTCCTGCAGCGTGTCGCCATCTCCTGGATGACATGGAAGCCGCTCTTCTAGATATTGGACCAGCCCTGGAACATCAGCCAGTAGAGGCTCCACCTCTGAGCGCGGAATTGCTCTGCTTCTTCTCAGATACCTGGGAATCTGACCATCGAAAGCCATGCGAACCAGCCAGCCATCCGTCAGCGGAGCATATGTGACCAGAGCAGGCTCGCGCTCCAAGCGCGCATTCACCTCAAGGACTTCCCCTTGAACAGGGCTGTGAACTTCGCCCACAGATTTCAGAGCTTCCAAAGTGACAAGCGTCTCCATGACTTTGAATCGGGCACCCTCCCGCGGAAGCCTGCAGAAGAGCACTTCGCCAAGGGCGCGCTGGGCGACTTGCGTGATACCAACAGTTCCCACACCCTCGTCCTCAATTTGAATCCACTCATGTGTCTTGGTGTAGTATCTCTGTCCTGGATTTCCCAAGAAAGGACCAGCCTCGTTTGCAAAACCAGCCGCGCTCCGGAGCAGTTGCGGCACAAACTTCGAAGGTGGACATGCACGCAAGCATGTCATGGCAATGAGGAACTCCCTTTGATCTGACAAGTGACGCAGCAGTTGCTTACGAACTTACCCTCAAGACAGCACAAAAGCACTTGCTTGTCTTGACCCTGCGGGGCTCTATAGTGCCTAGCCTTCATAAGATAATGTTGACTGAGCAGCAACACATTTGGGCACTGCCAAACATGCATGGTTTTCGCAACTTGCGTGTTGACTTGCCATTCTCATGTTGGCCCCCAGTGCATGGCAGCCTGTGAAAAGGCTCAGCCCTTGAAAATCCAAGCCATGAACAGGCCAATTCAACCACCATCGACCTCGGCTCAAAGCACTGTGCACAGCTCTCAGGTTATGTTGCGTTCTGTCAAAGGTCACAAAGCGGGCCCGCACGAGCATTTGTGAAATTTAAGAAGACAACTGCGCTTGCGCAGCTTGCGCCGTCGAGATCTGAGGCTCTGTCTCTGCTCTTCTGGAGTACCTGGACAAGTTCGAGAGCCACAAAAACCCCGTTAAACGCTGGTTTTGTGTACTTCTTTCTTCTCTATTCCTACGACTTAAATACAACTTAGTGCTTCCTGCTTACTGCTTACTGCTTACTGCTTTCTGCTTTTCGGCTTGAAGCGTACGACTCTTGACGTCTTGTTTTTGCTATTCACGACTTACGTACTACGACGTTACTGCTTACTGCTTTCTGCTTTCTACATATTCCTATGACGACCACTATTACGAGGATTACGACCGCTACGACCAGTAGGGCGTTCCGCACTATGTGTACCACGACCGCAACTGGCAACTGCGAGCACGACGACGACGACGAGGACGAGGACGAGTACCCTAATGCGGCGATCGGCCACGAGTACCCTGTAGCCCCGAAATGGAACGGGCGCACAATTGAAACACAAGTACAGAACTTGGAGGGAGCACGAGTCTTCTTCAGCATCATCGCCTTGATCTGCAATGGTGCACCTGGGCACAGGGATGGTCAGAGGATGGTGCTGGCTACCGAGATACCTGTCATCAGTACCTGTCATCGTAGAAACTGTTAGGCCAGCGGCAAGTGGTAGTACATTGGCAGTACGCTTGACATAGGTTTCATAAGTTGTCTGAAGAATGCCGTTTGCAGGTATGGGGTCGTATGAGTGGCTTGTCTCAACCTCAAAGCCTAACCCTTTCATGCATCTTACCCTAAAATTTAGCATAATGTTTAGATTTTGGTACATTCAACTGTTTCCTCTCTCCATCACGGCGCTGGTATGTGGGCGTGCCCTGAAAATCTCCGGGTCCCTGACGCTGCGTCATGCTAGCAGGCCTGGGCTGCCCCACACTCTGACCCATGGCTTTCACATCCCACCCTTCGCTTCTATCCGCTCTATCCGCTCTCTTTTGCTTCACGCAAGTTCTCAAGTTGAGTCCGGCAATCGGCACCCTTTCGCACCCTGGCAGCTCCTGTAACAGGATTCGAAACTGTATTCGATGAAAGGGCAGCTCGGGCCAGCCAGTCTGTGTGACTGGCGTAATCGAATTTCACAGCGTGGGATGTCTCCATGGCACAATGTGGACCAAAGCTCTCGAGCACAGAGCGCAGACCCAAACCTAAACTTCATCAACTACATTCAGTGAAGCTCTTTGGAGGCTCCCAGCTGATATCACAACCTATGTGTGTCACGAGTGCACGTCAGCTTCTGAGATTTGTGCAATGGCCACCTCAAGTGGAGCACGCAGAAGCTGCAGGGAGCGCTTCGAGGCAAGTCGGGGTCCCAATTATTCAGACAATTGTCTTCAACACTGTGCATGAGAGCAGTCGTCGCCTTCAAAGAGGCAGCGTTCGAAGATGCACAGCCACCACCACTTGCAACAGGAGTTGTGGCATGGGAAGCATTGGCTTTTGGTTTCGGAAGCTTCGGAGCCCACACTCACTTCAGTCGCTTGTGCCAAAGGCCAGCAGTTGCAACAGCTGTCCTCCAAACCGGCATGTTGTAAGCCACAGCCCTTGTAGTAGCTGCCAGAACCCAGGCCCCAGTCGTTTTCAAACTCCACAAGCTTGGTATCAGGACTCTGGCAGGTCAAAGTGCTGGAGGTGTCGACGTCAACAGCTGTCGGCTTTTGCAGATCACACTTGCCCGTGTTTTCCTTGCCGAGGCACTGCTCCGGACCTGCGAAGCCTGTCGGGCACTCCCAGGCGCGAGCTTGGGACAAGATTGCACCAAGGACGAGGGCTGTCAGCGGCGCCATTGGAGCACAAGAGGATGCTGCTGGGCTGCTGGAAGCTGCAAGTTTGAGCCACTGGCAACGGCAAAGGCACGCGACTGGGATTCTCTGCTTGCAGAAATTTGACACAGACAACGAACTTGCTAAGCCCGCCGACAATGGGCCAATCATTTGCTCCATCAAAGCCAAATGCTCCATGTTGTCGCGCGTCTGAAACAGCAACTGACCGGTGTACCTGCGGTTCAGGAGTCCAGGCCCTGATGTTCATGAAGAATCGCCCGTCCCCGTCCGCAAGGGCACAACTCCATGAGGATGCAACCCGCAGACCTTCGCAAGCAACTCTTTGATTCGCCTTATTCACTCCTTATTCTGCACTACGAAGGCTGGCACCCTGGCCAACCACAGGCGATGCGCGGTGCCGTTTTTTCTCGCAGTCGGCTGACTGACAGTGACCAGCGAGCAAGCCTGCGCCCTTCTCATCGCACTTCATTGGATCGAAGATGCAGGGCTTGCAGGTGAGCTTTCAACTCTATGCACCGATGCCGAGCTGCAGCTGTGCCGACAGGCCCGGGGGCTTCAAGACTTCAGACTTTTTAAAGCTTAAAGATTCAGGAAGTTTGGCAAGAGTCCTTGCTCCTTGGCTTTTCTCCAAAGTTCGAGTGGCACTTCAGTGTTGCAGAGCCTGCGGCAAGGACAGATTGACACTCATGTGATTCATGTGATTCATGTGATTCAACAGGCAAAACAAGAACCCTGCAACCTCCTAAGTACGCTTGCCGAGCAGCTTGACATTGCTGCGCACGTGTTCCGCAGAGGCACAACCAATCGCGATCCTGGCACAACCACGGCACACACAGCACACATGAACTGACCTGTTATGAGTTGACCTGTTATGCATTTCCGAGCCAAGGAAGCGCCTCTCCACGCAGGTTGGCAGGTAGGCAAAGGCCAGAGCCACAGCGGGCAAGCTTAGGCCAAACGGGCGGACAATCTCTTCCCAGCGTCTGGCCTGAAACCCGGAAGCGAGAGCTACCAGCAGAATGAGACTGAGATCGAGGTCCGTGCCTTGTCTGCAGCTTCGGGCGGCACAGTGCCTGCCAATTGATTCCAGAGCAAACAAGGGGCACGGGCCTGGATGATCTTCTGAAGCCAAGGGTCTGGTGTACTTGTAGAGGCCCTGCCCCCACAGTAGGCCGGCGCAAAACACGGCTGCCAACTGCACTCTGATCCCTCGGAGTTCGTAGCAAGGCACGTGGAAAGACCAGATTTCATGCACCTGTGTTTGCTTTGTGCCGCCCTGCCGTGGATGTTGCGAACCAAGGCACCCCGCTTCTCGCACTCGAGCAGAAGTGGGTATGCTGACTGATCCAGGAGGTTCCAAGTTTGTGCAACCATGATGTTGTCCTTAGAGCGCATGTCAAGACCAAGCTGCAAGAATCCGTCACTGAACTTCCGCCGAGAGGCAAAGGTACCGATAGGAAATCGCACGATGGTCTTCCTTAGCTTCCACGTGCCCAAGCACAGACACCATGGTGGACATCTGCACCAAGCCGCATCAAGAACTCAGCTTTGTTGAAGCCTGAGATCCGGCTACAGCAAGTCACACAAGACCTCAAGCCTTATGTATCTTGACCAAATTCTCAGCTAAGGCTCCCAGGCTGACTTGTCCAATTTCACCTGCACTCGGTGACAGAGCACCCGCTTCACAGCAGGCTTGCAGCGACCCACGCCCTGGCGCCTCTATTCCGCAAAGACACCAGGGTATCCACGCCCCCGTTGGAACCTTGAGAATATGTGTGCCAATGTGCGCAAGATTGCTGGACATTGCGCAGCCTTCCGAGTCCTTGGCTGCACGCTTCCTCCCAGCGATCAGGATCCTCCGCATCGTGTATCCGAAGGCAATCTATGAAATCTCCTCAGGCTTTGCAGACGCCTTTCTCAAGTGCATTTGGTCAATTGAGTGCTGAGAACGGTGCTCTGAAGCCTTCGCCTGGACTGCCGCAAGCTCTCTTCAACTCCTTCCTCCAGCTCAGCTCGCCAGCCCTCACTGGCACATGATCAGAGCACGGTCTCCTTGCGGTAATCCCACACCGGGATGTCGCTGTGGTATGCATCAGTGTAGAAGTCCTGGACATCTGATTACGAGACCTTGTGCGCAGAAGTCCCTAAGCTGAATGAACAACCCCCCTGCTGCTCAGGCACATAGGCGGTCTCCACGCGATGCCCGTACGAAGAGGATTCCGTCTTCTTCACCATAAATCCTAAGGCTCCGCTTGCAGGAAAGCACTTAAAGTGTCGGTTTTGTTGCATCCATGCGGCTTCCAACCTTGGTCGCTATGCTCACTGGCTCCTTTGTCGCAGTGCCTGGGAAGCACAACGTGGCAGCAACCATCGAAATCTGTCTGGGAGCACTCTTGCGCTGCAGGGTGGGTTGCAGTATGTTGCGACCTTGATTGCATTTGTTCCGTAAAGGGTCATGGTGCATGCACGTGGTGGCCCACATAACATTTGCAGCGTGTTTTGCCTATTTGCAGAACATATTGCACAAGTGCAACCGGATGCTTGGCCTTTTTGGTCAACATTGTCAAAACACTGGCATTTGCTGACTTGTTGCCTCGTCACAAAACATTCTGCACTGTCACACGCGTTCATACGTGCCACAACTCCCCAGGAAAGCGTTGCTCAAGCCTGAACCTGCGAAGCCTAGCGCAAAACTACGCTTGTCGGCCCTGTTTGAATCAACCACGTGGAGAAAAGCTCGACCTCTCTCCTCAATTTCTTTACTTTTCATCCCCCAGATATTACTCTGCAACATATCCCAAACCTTCAGAACTTCCGCTTCCAAAAGCCAAATTCGTCGCACCTGCCAGATTATTCCCCATCTCCCCCAGAAAACTCCCGGCAACCGCGGTTTTCAGGCACTCTAGGCTCCAGATCTTGTCTGTTCTGACCAACTACCGACTGAGCACCCGGCTTTGGGCTTGAGCAAGCACTTTGCCGATTCGCTCTTCGGACAATCCAGCTCCATACCTGGCTTCGGGATTGAAACGAACTTCTAAGCTTGAGGGCCAGGACTGGGCCAGGCCAGGAGAAGAGCAAAGTAAAAGTCTATGAGCTTGAAGAGATCATATCATTCGACAAAGTGGCCACGGAGCGGTGTCCAAATCGCGGATGCCCATCGACAGCGCCTGGGACCACAACTTTGTTGAAAGCTTCAACAGCAGAGCAGCAAAGCTGCAGAGCTCCGCCCCGTCCTCCAAGACGGTGGCCTCTGCCTCTTTCTCTGAGACATCGCCGGCCCAGCCGCAGCCCAGAGGTGCAGTTCCCAATATCAGTGCCGAGACCGGCACCTGACAGTAGCACTAAACTTTTGTTTCTACAGGCTTCTGGGGAGTCCTCCGCCTGCAACTGTCATGCCGAGCACTAGTCCCTATACCCTCAACCTTAAACCTGCACCCTAACGTTGCAATTCAACAGTAGTGTTGCAAAACTATTGGATGTTAAGCTCTTATGCTTCTCATATTGAAGAAGTGAAACCTTTGAATATCGTGGGGCACCAAATCTTCAGAAGTTGTAAGTGTTACTCAGCGTCGAGCTCTCGTACGGTCCATGGTGTCGGTCACGCTTCTACGATCTGCTTCGTATGCTTTTCCTGCCCAGCCGTTTGTCTTGGAACTGGGTCCTCCGAGCGCCTTCCGTGTGGACCTGTCTAGTCTTCTCGTCGGTGTTTTTTTTGGCCGGTCCTCGACCCTCTTTTTCTCGCCCGCTGTTCGAGGCTTGCTGAAGATGTGGCAATAGTCTTCAGGTGGATCGGGCACTAGGTTGGCTTAGAACCGTGATGCTTCTGCTGGGCAGGTCGCGGTCACGACCTGGCCTACCAGTACCGCGGAGTGCTTCCTTTGCCACCGCCCACGTCAGCTACTGCACGAACTTATGGCTGGACGCGCTGGCTTAAAACGGCTACCTAGCATGATCGGCCCCCGACCCGGAACGCACACATTTATCTTCATGTGTCGGTGCACGCGTCAATGCATAAGCTTTGCCACGAATGCATATGGACAATGCGTACACATATAGCTTTTTTGTGTATATATATGTATATATATATATATATATGTATTACTTTGTTGGTTTATGTGTTTTTCATGGATTCATGTATATTGCTGTATGTAGGATACCTGTGTATGTATCAAAATGTGCAGATGCAAAGGCATCAAAAAGGTGTTTTGAATATGCGTTTACGAACATGTATCTGTGTGTGTGGATACATACATACATACATACATACATACATACATACATACATACATACATACATACATACATACATACATACATACATACATACATACATACACACATACATACATATATGTACATGGTTCCGTGTCGCCATGTCAGCGGTCCCCCCGCCCTCACATGGCATCCCCGCCAAGCTGTCCCTCCCACCTAAACTACCCAAAACCCTGACACACAGCCTAAACCCTGTACCGTAAAGTTCTAGGCCCTGGACCCAAAACCAAAAACCTCTTCTTGAACCCAGGCTCAGAGCATCAGCTGGGACCACCAAGAAAAACACTTTTTGCGGAAAGGTCTCTCTCCTCCTCCAGTTTGGCACTTGTGGCTACTTCACGATAGCCCTCACACTGCATTCACACAAGTCAAGATTGCTAAACAAGCTCAAAACGCCATGACACACATACAACTCGCGGCTCTCGCGAAATTTATGAGAGGCATTCAAAAACATCCCGCCGCCGTTGAAACGGTACCCTTTTTTAATTGAAAGTTGGCGTTTCGCCTGCGTGAAACGCTTATTTGGGCAGCTCACAAGCACTGCCGATTTTTGAAGTCACCCTGTGTTGTCAACAGGGGGTAAGCAAGTGAACAGGCACATTTCCCGTCTTGAATCGTACATAGGCTACTCTGAATCAGCAGATCCTCAACAACAAAACCCCGAACCTGAAGCCCAACCCTCTGACCCAGAAGCCAAAAACCTAAACCCATTCATTTGCGCAAGAAGGATCACCCTAAACCCTAAATCCAAACCGACGCCGAGGTTTCAAGATCTCAGCGCGGCTTTCACAGCCGACTGAAAGATCGTGACCTCGGGAAAATCTCTTGCAGTTAGGGGGTCATGCTAACAGACTGGAAGTGGGGGTGGGCAGAGGGAGACAGAAAGAGTGGAGAGGGGCAGACAACAAGAAAAAACCCCAACCTCGCCGCAGCGCACCGGAGCTTCGGACCTGGGCGGCGTGGAGAGGGCTTGAGGTTTTGGGGGCCTCCGGCGGCGGCCCTTGCGTCAGGGCGCGGAGAGCCACCAGCAGTCGCATAGCGGGCTCTGCCTGCTGCCTGGACTGGGGGGGAACGGGAGGAGGAGAAAGCAGCTGCGGGAAACAGGCGAAGTCAAGTGCGCTTGGGACGGCAATGCAGGTGAGGGATTGATGGAGGACAAGGGTAAGGCGGGGAGGGGTTAAGGAAGAGGACTTAGCAGACCCCCTCCAAGTGCGCAAGGCAGCCTCACAACCCACAAGGGGAGGGCACACAAGCCTAGAAAACCTTCCTAGCAGCAACGCTCCTGCGCAGTCAGACACTCAAAACGCAAGCGGCACTTTTGGCGGCTGTCGTCCTTCTCACCCTTCTTCTCATCCTTCGGGTCCGTCTTCCAACACCCCATTTGGCGGGCCCGGCATACAGCAAAGACGCACACGGCCTGCCCTCCCCTGGGCTACGGAGTTTCTGAAACAATCGACGAAGAGAAATTGCCTGAGTTTCGGGCTGTGTCTGGGGCTTCAAAATCCATAGGCTTGCAGCCTAAAGCTCGAACCCTTAAAATTCCCAAACACACGAACACGCCTAACGAGGAACTGGTGCATCGACAGGGCGGACCACCACTCCTTGTTCACGGCGACTTCGTGGTCATCGATGACCACGATGGCTTCACCGGGCCCGAGCTCACCGGGTCCGAGCTCCATGCCTATGACCTAAGTTGCTGCTACCTTGCATAAGTGCCGCGACTGCTGGCTAAGACGCGAGAAAGCTTCAGGGCATAAGTAGAGGATTCAGGGCTCAGGTGCAATCGCAAGATGTGTGCAGCAGTCCTGAAAGAACCCGGTCACGTTGCTTCTGCAAAGCACAGCGCAGGAACGAAGGGCTCGCATCAGTCGCACAATGTTGCCACTCCCATTGGCACCCGCATAACGCGCATGTTGATTGCATGTTGGTGCCTTGTCGGACTGGAACAAGCGCATGCACTGAAGAACTTGCGGAAGAGGTGTTCGCAGAGTCGGCAAGAAGCTTTTGGCAGGAAGTCCCTCCAAATGCGGCAAGAGCCGCACCTGAGAAACGCAAGGCCGCGTCATCGCTTGAAATCGCGACCCGGCGCAAGCGACCGCCGTAATCACAACGCTTCATCCTGGAGCCAAATCCAAGCCATGTCAAAGGCTGTGCTATTCTCGTGAGCACGAAGTAAAAGCGTTTGTAAATAATGCGCGAAGTCAAATGCCATCGAATGCCCCTGAACAGCATTGCAGTGGCAACATTGCGAAAGCAGAGGCCATGCAGGAAACCAGCCTGGAAGTATTTGAGGCCATTGCGTATTTATTGTCCACGGCGAATTACCAATTAGAGGGGTTTGCCAAGTTTTGGCCTCGTAGCAAAGTGGCACTTGGGCCGGAGCCATTGAACCCCAACCCTCCCTAAAACCTGCAACTCTAAACAAACCCTACGACCTTTAAGCCGTTTAACAACCGACGCAAAACGCACAAAACCTTGAGAACCCTGAAACCCCAAAAACCCCCAAACCCTAAGCCGTAAACCTCCCCCGCCCGCACACCCCCAACCACAGGCGGCACAGGGGGGGACCACAGGGGGATGCCTTGGGGGGCTGGGGGGAGGACTGGGCAACACTGTGTGTCTGTGTGTGTGTGTAAATTAATATGTATATGTGTGTATATATATATATATTATTTATTTATTTAGATATTGATATGTGTTTTTTTTTGTTTGTTCATGTCGTTCTTTTTTGATAGGGAAGCTTTCCTCCTCCAGCATTCTTGGTAGTACAAGGACGAGCGCAAAATAAACCCCAAGGTCTCGACCACATACGTAAATAAAAAGACGCATGCGAGCGATCAATGGAACACAAGTGTGTCATGCGTCCGGAAAAAGAACTCAGCTCAAAAACAAGCAGCCTGACGGGGAGAGAGTTGCAAGGCGTCCTGTGCAAGGGGGCGGCTGCTTTGAAGCACCAAATGCTAAGACCGCTGGGGCGACCGAGCCTTCTGGCCAGTCAGCGCCTCCCAGCATGGACAGCACGCCATGCCGCTGAGTCGCCCCGTCTTGTCTGGAGCAAGAACCCCAACTTCCTACTGGATCAAAAGGCCGCGGACGAACTGATTGGACATGGTTGCGGCATGTTGCGGCGGTAGCACACTCAGCCCTGCTCCAGATGTCGGAGGTCTCATCCCAGCCCAGATCCAGGATGACCTGCGCTGGCAGGGCTTACGTAGAGACATCAGTTCATCATCCCCATCTCTGGTTTGTGGCGCCTCTGGTCCTCGATACCTCGCACTTTGGTGCCGTGATGTCGAGAACGAGTTTAGATGCTCCAAAGACTTACATGAGGAGGCCAACGTGCCATTCTCCGAGCAGCTTACTGCCGAGTGTTGATGAGGGTGTCGCGCCGTTCATTTGCCGAGACGGCATTGCCTCGACAGGCCAGAGGACGCAACAGGGCAAGTCCAAACCAGGTCCAAGCCAGGGGCCGAAATCGATCAGCTTGATGCCAACCTGTTGCAAATTGCACTCCAACTGCACACCACATGTTGCCACGCTGAATCCTGTTCGGCTCTCAATATCTCTCAATTTTTCCCATGTGGGGAGCCGCCCTTGGGAGCAGACATGGGGCGGGCGCATGTATTGCGGCCGGCCTCAGCAGCAACACAGACAACTTCCTTTCAGTTAGCACAGAACCTGTATCAATCTTGGCAGACTCTGCCTTTGCAGCGCTTGCAGCTGAGCTGGCTTGCTCTTTCTCTTCCACCACACTTCTGCCTCGATGCCACGGTGTCCCGTAACACGTTCCGATGTTGGAATAGCATGCCGCTTGCAGCCCACCTGCTGCTGGGCATCAAAGAAATCCTTTCGAGGAAACCACGACGGCCTTGCAAGGCTGCAGCATTCCGGCTTGCAAATGCCGTATCCATCTCGACGGCATACTGTTGTCACAACTTGACAACACTGGAACGCTTAAACAACATGTCAAACAAGGCGTCAACAGACGAAATGTCCCAAACACAAGCCACCAAGAAGCGGCCTGCCAGGCTGCATGCACGTCAGCAAGATGTTCTCAGGCCTTACACGCGGCGCGCGTATGCGCGCGTTACGTCAGCGAAGAAGATTCTCGAAGCTTGGGCACTTCAAGTCAGTATGGGTCATCTCCATGCGATCGTGCAGGAAGGACAAGGCCTCAAAGCGATGAGGAAAACATGGGCTCCGTCGTCCTGCATAGTTCCATCTTGCCGCAACGGAGCATACAACAGCTGCTTGCCCATGCTCTGGATGTCTTGAAGCCAAAACCTGGGCGAAGCAGCCAGTGCGTTCCTAGGCAGCTGCAAGCAACCTCTGCCGTGGCATCGTAGATGGTCAAGTTGCCATTGAGTATCATCGAGTTGCTTCGTTGCCGTTGTTTGCATTCGGATGAAACACCTCCCCTCGTGTCCAGACTCTGGCTTTTGGTTGTCTCTTGAAGAAACTAAACAAAGGGTCAGGATGTGCTCTGCATTGCTCTGAAAATGAAGCCGTTCATAACCATGATGGCATGAGTGACATCAGTGGCCCTGCGCAAGTGGGGCTGTAGATGCCTGGCAGCAGATTGCGTCATATTCATTTCCTCGCTGCGCAATCGGCATGAGGGCATGCTTCGTGCTGCGGCATGGGCACAATCAGCCACAGGCATCGTGCAGGCATTCGTGCTCCCGCGGACTTGTGGACGGAAGCGCGGTTCACGATACTCATGTATGGAGGGGAACTTTGCAGACGTCCACCCGGTGCGTTGCAGCTGCTGATTGTGACAGAACATGCGGCTCGCAGCCGACCTCCGATGTCAGGTCCAGACAACGCACCAACTCCACAGCAATCTGCCACATTATGCCACACACGGGGACTCCTGTGCATCCACGATGGACCCCCTATTCACCCCGTACGGAGGGTCAAAACACGACCAGTGAATATCTGCACCGGGCCAAGGCAAGGCCGTGCACGCCGCGTTCGTGAAATCAGCTTCTGTCGGAACACCAGGCATCCAGACCCTCGATAGTTGTTCTGCTTGAGGAACTCATACCTCACGAGAGCATAAAGAAGAAAGGCTACACACGCACACACGCTCATGAGCGCAGAAGATCCAAGGGGGCCAGACAGATTCGAACCTAGCGGCTCAAACACCATGCAGAAGAACCTGCCGCATGCGACTCAAGCACGCTCCTTGCTGGACTTCTCATGTAGCTGCCTCGAGTCATGGAGGAATGATGCCTGCATCCAGCAGCATCGGTACTGCCTTGGATGCAAAGTCTGCAACAGTTAACCTCCATCAGGATCTGTATTGAGGCCCTGGCCCCCATGGGTCCGCTTCACTGATCTTGTTCAAGATTTGCGCCTCCTCCGCTGCAGCCTGTCTGAGCCTGGCCAACTGACCAACTTGTTCAGCATGACGTGCCCCTTCATGGTAAGATCGCCCAAGCTTGCCGTTTCTCGTCGCGAATGATCTTGATAGCAACCTGCAGAAGGCTAGACCACTTCGCGGCGCAGCTCAGAACCCCGCTGGGGCTGCGTCGCGAAGCTCTTGCGCCTGGCATCTCCTTTTCTTGTCACGAGCGAGGCAGACCTGTGACTTCTTGGAAAGGGCGCACTGACATGCAGCCAGCCGGCACGCGACACTCAGGACCTCACCCGGCCAAATGTGCCGTCGCCAGATAAGGAGTCCAGCCGATACCTACAAGCTAACGCGCACTGCCGCGTGCAGCAACCCAGCTCACCTTTCTGTGTCGGTCGGCATGAGGCAATGAACACATGACAGAAAGCAAGATCGGAAAGCAGTGCACGCAGTCCTTCCATTCAGCACTTGCCCAGGTGCCCAATTGAAATGCACCTCGCGAAGATGGAAAAGTTGAAACATGTGCTGTGTTTTTGTTCAGACCAAGTTTCTTCCCTGAGGGCCAGTCCAGGTCATCACGCCTGGCGGGCCTTTGCGACCATGCAGGTAGGGGTGTGGCATGCATACGCAATCTACTCACACGCCACACCACCAACGCAACCGAAAGGTGTAAATAGGTCAAGCACGGCGGCGTAAGTGCAAATTTGAAGCACCTAGTGAAATGTACCAGGACCGTGAGTATGTCCAGGCCAAGATCGTGGCTCGCCATCACCACATCCCTAAGAACAAGTGCAGAAATGCAGTGCCACCAATGTCCATATGCGAGCCGAACATTGTCCGGTGGATTCACTGGGCACGCAGCCGCGGCAGACTTCCCACCTCGCACTTTGCAAGACAATGTGTCCAGGACTGTCGTTTCCTTCTTGACATGAATTTGTTCGATGACCACCCGGAACCAGCCCTTTTGTACCTCCTAGGCTTCAGCTCACTTTGCAAGAACACATGTCTGCCAGCAAGGCCCCGGCTCCCGGCGCTTGCCCTCACAGCTCTTGCACGAAACAAAAAAAGTTCACATGCAAGGAGCCCAAACAGGCATCTGATATGCAAAGATATGCGAAGGCTGCCTCGGCGGGGAATGCCAAACTTTGACCCAGCCAGCTGTCTGTCCCTTGCAATTGGGGACGGATGAGGAAGGCTCTCTTGGAACGAAGTGCTGCACGTCCTTGTTCAGCGACCAGCGGAGGGGGCTGCGGCTCCGCCTCTTACGCACGTCGTGTCGGCAGCACAGCTCACCAAGCCACGAAATCATCAACACCGCAGATGCTAAAACGCTAAGATGTCAACGCTTGGTTGGCCGCTGCTTTGGGGCCAATCCTGTCGAACTCGGCGGCAAAAGAAACGTAGCTGCCGTTGCGGGGCTGCGCGCGTGTTTTTGCGGTGGTTTTGCCTTGGGGCTTGAAGCGGCTTAAATGTAATTTATTGTTTGCTTGTGTTTTCCCAGCTTAAATGGTTGGAAGACATGCTTAAGATTTTCAAAAAATCTACTAATCCGCATCGGCGCGCGAAGTTGTTTCAATGCAGCTCCAAATCATTCTTATAGTTATCAGGAGAACTCCAAACTGTAAACACAAGCACTGAGGACTACATCCGTTAAGCCAGGCAGGAGCGGACGCTCTACTGTTTCTACTGCACAGGGCTGACGAGGTAAAATGTCACGAGGCAACATGTACATGAAGTTGAAATGCCAGGGTTATCGCAGTGCAAAACTACAATTCTGAACCCCGCAGTTTTAAGAAATGGACTGGTTCGGAGATCTGCAAAGTAGAACAATGAAGAAAATGCTTTGCAAGAGGCTTCGGTTCCGATTGCAAAAACGTGACCATCGCTGCAGTTGCGGGACAGCGCGTGTGCTTTTGCAGAGGTTTGCCCTTCAGCTTAGGCGGAGTCCACAGTTGGTTTAACTTGGCGGCTGCTGCTGCTTTAATGGTCCCTCCAATGTCCTCTGTGGTAACTCATCCGACATCACCAATTTTCTCTATCGCCATAATTCACCACATCAAGGATCTAAGGCAAAGGCGGGCGCTCAGTTTCTTGACGTCCTCGACGATGTCTGTGAGGCACCATTTCGCCTAGTTCCAGGGCAAAGCATGTCTCCAAGTGCAAGAACCTGATCACATGCCAATCTTGGATCGCGCAAACGGAACATGAGGCGCCCACCCCTATTTGATAAGGAACAGCGCAGGGTCCCACGCCACAAGCGACAAACGTTCGTATGTGTTCGGGCCAAATCCGTGGGATACAATGCGCGCACCTTCACGGATGCCGTGTCACCTCGTCAATGATAAAACAGTCCAGAATGCACTTCAGAACAAAAAAAACACCACACAGAACTACACTGGCCTGCAGAAGGGCTACGCCGCACTTACGCCGCAGACAAATGGCACACGTCCCGAATGGAGGTTTTGGGCCTCCCAAAGCTCCAAAACCAGGTCTTTCTGTCACTGTTCGTGCGCCCCCCCGTGCGCCCCCCCCCCCTTGCAGGGGCGCATGGGAATGACAAAAAGGCCTGAGAATGGAGGTTTTGGGCCTCCCAAACCTCCAAAATGCAGCACGCAAGCTCTTGGGCCTCATTTGGGACTGAATTGAAGCTCTTGGGCCTCATTTGGGATTGAATTCAGGGACTGAATTGCAGCGCTATCGTTCTAACCCTAAACCACTATCATTGTTAAAGAAACCCTTGTCATTGTAAAATTTTTTCATGGTTAGAACCCCTGCTCCAGAACACGCCGCCAACCTCACAGCCGACAACAACCAGCTCTGGATGTTTATTTTTCGCGCCTCTTTTCCGTCTGCAAGGCTGCTGTCCCACTGCGCCAGACTACGCCGCCAGGGGCAGGCTTACTAGCGCAGCGGCAGGCGACGAGGGCTCGCGGGGCCTGCGAGCTCAAGCACCCGCTCGAGGGCGGCTGGTCCCTTGGACAAGCGTCCAGCGCCGTGCTGGCGACAGCCTGTTGCACGGCCACCCTTAGTCTGCCCCACCAACGGCGGGACCAGCCCGACCGCGCGGCGAAGAGCGGGAGGCGCTCGCTGCGACCGGACGCGCAGAAGTAGTGCACGAAGCGGCCAGCTTCGTCATTCCAGCGCCCCCCGATCTCCGCGCCCAGGACCACGAGTTCCTGTGGCCCAGCGCGGCAAAGCTCTGGGTAGGTGGACCGCTTGCAGCGTTCGGCCACCCGGAGCACGGCGCCGTCCGTATCAGCGGCGCCCGGCTGTGGATGCCCTGTCCGCGCGAGTGGGGAGACGAGGGTGGCATCGCAGCACAACGCTCCCCCCCGCGGCGTGGCCCCATAGACGACTAGGTCGAGCCGTCTTCGGTCATCGGCCGGCACTCCCGGTGCAGGAGTGTGCACCACGGGAGCTTGCGCACTGCCCTGCGAACCGGGCCTCGGCTCGCTGTGCATCCGTCCTGCCATGATGATGAGATGCGCGGCTGGAAGTTATTCTGCCTCGCGCCTACGACGTCCGACGTGGGCAAAACTGTGAAAACTCTCGCAGCGTGCGGTCCGGTCCAGCTTGTGACAGCAGCAGCGCTCGGGACGCAGGTGAAAGATCAGCAAGGTGCGTCTCAAGCGCGCGCTCATCGCAAGCATGGACGGCCCCACGCTGCCAGCCCCGGAGGGTCCCGGCTGGTTCGTCATTGCGTCAAGACGCACCAGGCGGCCCAGACTGCGCGTCATCCCACGCCGGCACTGCGTAGCCCTGTCCAGCCAAGGGACGCTGCGGCTTGTGTGGCGGCGAGTATGGAGGGCAAGGGGCCGGCCTCCTGCGCGCGGAGGGAAAGCAGCAAATGGTTAGCTGCCGAGGGCAAGCGCGCCTGGATGACGGGGAGGCTGTCCATCCAGGAGGCCCAGTACGCAGCATGGCGGTCCGCCGTGGCCTCTCGCAAGCCCAAGCCACCAAAGCGTAGTGGCAAGTGTGCCGCTCGCTCCGACTGGGGGGGAAGCGGCGCGTCCGCATGGCCCAGGAGCGTGGCGAGGCAGCGAGTCACAGCGGAGTCGTGAGAGGCAGCATACTCGGCCGTCGCGGCGGGCGGCAGAGCGCGAAGGAGGTAGTTGGCCCGCGGGGCGGCGCAGTAGTGCAGCAGCAGCCAGGCAGCCTGCAAGTCCTTCACGAGCGGGATTCGTTGGAGCAGGCGATCGTGCTCCTCGCGCTGTTGCGCGAGCCGCAGACGCACGTATTCGTCGCTGCCCAAAGGGGTGCCAAGGACCGTGAGCCCTTGCTGCTGCGGCGGGAGCGCCCAGTCCCCCACCCAGATTGCGGTGTCAGCGTCCCCCTGTAACGCTGACAGCCCAGGCGGTTCCTCGCCTGCCGCGTTCCTCACACGTGTCTTGCGACTGTTGAGTTCAACACGTGAATGCGCCCACAACGCACGTCTGTACGCCTCGTAGGGTTCGCATATCCGCTCCGGCAAGGCGATAATATACGTGTCGTCGAGATACGCGAAGATCGCCTCGCCATCCCGCAACTGTTCCTGCACCTCCTGGGGCGCCGGCTGCTGAGGCAGCGAGTACAGCGCTGGCATCAGCGGGTCTTGTAGTTTTTCATGGAGGAATTACACTCCTTTTGCGAGCTGTGCATACCATCACTTCACCTTTGACTGTGGCTCAAGTTGCCGATAAAAAGAGGCGTACTTAACGGTTTACATGTTCCCTCATGTGCTGACCTGTAAACTTCAGGTTATCAGCCGTAGAGTCTCACACGATGGCTCTGCAGCTTCAAGACGGGACCATTGATCCCAATGCGCAACATGATCAGACTGCAACGACCAACTACCAACAGTTCAACCAGTACCGGGTACAGCAGCAGCTGATCATCGTGCAACAAAACGAGGATGCAGAGCGAGTTCGTATCGAAGCCGAACGCAGACATGCGGAAATCCTGGACATGGCTACAAGACAGGCCCGTGCAGAAATGGGAGAACTCGAGCAACACGCTGATGCCCAACATCGTGCACGACTTGAAGTCATCAGTGACCGCATGGACTTTGTGGTTCGTGAGCTACAACAACAACTACTGGAGACCAAGGCAGCACTAAGAGGTCGAACGGCGGAGCTTGACCAAGCCGCACAGGACGCACACACACTCAGGATGCACAATCTCGAGCTTGAGGCACGAGGTAACATGGTTCTCGAATCGGAAACTCACCTCAGGACCCATCTCGAACAGAGTGAATTTTCCCTTGCTAACCTCAGGGTTGTGTACGATCAAAACAGGGAAACCCAGCTGGACTTCTTAGGCAACGAATTTAGAGAGCAAATGCAGTATGAAGAGAACATGTTCACATATGCTATGCATGAAGAAGAAAGTGCATGCGATGTCTTGATTCAGGAGTTGGCTGAGTCGAACCAGCGTTTGATGGTTGAACTTGATGAGGCTAAGGCAACCGCTGCAGCGTCATCTAGCCTGCCGAAAGGTGGTGCCGAGCACCAGCAGGCTGTTCCCATGGCCTCAGCACCTCCACCGGGTTTGAACACTACCGAAGCAAGCCCCCCGCAAGGGGGTGCCGCATGCGGTAATGCACATGTCACGCATGCTGATTTGCCAAATCCGTTGCAGATTCCGGAGAGCATGAAGGGTCTCTTTGAGAGACGGCCCCAGAGATTTAATCTGGGAGCATCTACTCCTGTTTCGCAAGCCCCTAATGAAGTGCATGAAGCGATTGCAAAAGCACTCAAGGACTTTGCTACCAAGGACGAGACAAAACCTAAGACTAAAGAAGCGGAGTCAGTGAAACTTCCGGATTTTCCCTCAGCGGAGACGTACAGGTCGTGGAAGACGGCAGTGCGAGAGGCTGTTCGAGCAGCATCTGATCACCCTGATGAAGCATTTGCGTGGATTCAGAAGGTGTATGCAAAGGGTGCGTCGCTAGAGAGCCTCAACGATGTAGGGAAATTCCTCACGCTAGACACCAAAATCCTTGCGGCATTGTCTAGGGTGGCGAAGGGCGAGCTTGCGAGACAGATACTCAACTACAAGGAGACGGAGGCCACCTGTGGTAGAGCAGTGAGAGGTAGGCAAGTGCTGTTAATGTTTGAAGCCTACTTTAAAACCAACGAAGAAGTTGGCTCCCTCTACTCGGTCGAAGACCTCTTGAAAGTGGCACTGATCAATGATGACCTCGCTACCTTCGTGCATAACTGGGATTCAGTGATTGCTGGACTATCGCATCCTCCAGACGAAACCACTTTGCGAGACATATTCCTCCGTGAGCTTCGCAAGTCCCATCGTTTGAAGTATGATCTTGACATTTACGATCGGGCTCGTGAGGGGACCCCCGAGCACACCTACAAGTTCCTCATGGAAAGCATCAAGAATCTCCTCACACGAGAACGAATTAGGAAGAACAGGGACAAGATTGCTAAGGCCCATGGCGCGAAGTATGGTGCTCCTGCCCCTCCTACCCCTGCGAAGCCGTCAGCGCCCGCTCCTTCGGAGCGACGACAGCCATCCAGAGGACGTCAGGGTAGGCAGGTTTGCATGTTGTTTCAGAAGGGTAAGTGTAAGTTTGGGGAGCGTTGCAAGTATGAACACACGAAAGACCCTAAAGCATCCTCAAGGGAGAGATCTCCCAACCGGCCTAAGTCAGGTTCTCGCGAGAGAGAGAAGAGCAACAGCAAAGATACCTCCAACATCCCATGCGCATTTTATGCCAAGGGTACTTGCAGGAATGGGGATAAATGCAAGTTCTTGCACAAGGACAAGTCCGCATCGCCCTCTGTCCCGGCCAAGGCTAAGGCACGTGCACCCTCCCCGGCCAAGCGAAGGCCGAGCCGGAAGAAGAGGACAGAAGCTAAAGCAGCTGCCTGCTGCGTGTACGCCTTAGCCGCCCGAAAGGGTGAGCCGGACGGCAGGCATGCAGACACATGGCGTCTTGATGAGAAGTCACTCACGCTGTCTAGGGAACATGTTGTTCTGAGAAACAACTATTTTATTCCCCAAAGCTGCCCCGTTCCAGTATGGAGAATCAAGTCTGTTGCGAGCATCACCATGAAGCTGAAAACCGGCGAAGAGCGAACGTTACAGTACAATTGGAAAACGTGCGACAAGCAAGCACCTCTGCCCAATTGGACGGGCGTTACGAGTTTCAAGCTGAAGCCTAAAGACATGAGTGTGTGTTTTGAAAGGCACCCTGAGATACACACAGTTGAAAGCGTCGGAGATGGTTGGAAATTTGTTCCCCATAAGCGCCAATGTGTAGCAAGGTTCAAAACCAATGCTGATTGCCCTATGTCCGACCCTGGTGATCTTCAGTGTGCAGTTATCACCGCACAAAATCTTGAGGCCTCAGTGTACTCGGAACTCCATGGTGAAAAGACAAAATGCAAGCATCGCTGCTGCAAGCCTGATTTCGCTTGTCGGCATTGTGCAGCAGGAAACATAATGTCAGGAACTGCCGCTCCAGCGCGCAAGGAACTTCAGAGCTTGGACATCATTGCCGACACGGGAAGTGAAGAGGACCTTATCAGCTCTTCGGACTTGAAAAAGTGTTTCGAAGGGGTCGGTAGGAAGGTCGACGCAACGCCAGTCAACCTTCACACGGCCAATGGCATCGTGGAGGCATCATCCAGGACAGAAGTCGAGGTTCCGTCAATGAATGGCAGCCTGGAATTCGTGGAACTCCCGGATACCCCACCGGTTTGCTCTGTGGGAAAGAAGTGCATGCAGCAAGGGTACGGTTTTTACTGGCCTCCAGGGCAAGTTCCGTACTTCGTGAAGCCCGATGGCCAGAAGCTCACTTGCACGCTACGGGGGAATGTTCCAGTTTTCAGCAGTATTGGGAATGATTCCGGACACCCAGCTGCTGTAGCACATCGCGATGAAGGTTAACGAATGGCGCCCACCTGCTCCTTGCAGCAGGATTTTCACGCATAAGCTGCCCGAAAGGGCATGCCGCAGCAGCCGGACCACTTCCAGGAGCTCCAGACGGTGTAGTCCCGGTACCTGCGGCGGACGAGGGAGATCATCCACCATGGCTGACAGAGATCCTAGCCAAGGATCCCCCTCTTGAAGGCATGAAGGAAGAGCAACTATTGAAGGCTGGATGGGTTACTGTGAATGGTGATCCCCACGTCAAGGTTGCCCACAACCCAAAGACCTTCAGAACACCAGCACCTCGCTACCCCAAGTATCGAATTCGTTCCACCTGGGGATACAAAGACGGCGAGTGGAAGCAGCTGGAGAACAAGGTCAACATGGACGAGCTCGATGCCGTCTACGGTAAGGTGCCTGCGGGTACCAACATGACCATCACTGTCTTTACCATGCCCGATGGCGGTGAAGATGTGCCCGATAGCGACGTTGAGGTCCACATTCCAAAGTCGAAGAAGGACGAGGCGTCTCTAAGAGCTGAAGCGGAATCCGTGCAGCATCTTTTGAGTCATCGTCCAAAGAACCCTTTCTGTCCGGTATGTCAACGAGCCAAAATGTATGCTCCGCACGCCAGAAGGAAAGGAGGGTCTAGCACGGTGCACAGCAAGGGGTTCGGTGACCACATCACCATCGACCACATCATCACGAAGGACGCCAAGGACTACGGATTCGAAGGACAAACTGTAGCACATGTTGTGAAGGATGTCTTTACGAAGTTCCGTTATGTTTACCCGGCCGACAACAAAAGTGGTGAGCAGTGCTACGAAGATTTACTGCACTTTTTCGAGGTCGATGATAATGTTAAGGTTGTTTACTCAGACAACGCTCTCGAGTTCGACTACGCGGTTAAGCAACTCCAAGCTAGGCACAACAAATCCAGGGAGTATGTGGACCAGAACAAAGCAGTGATCGAGCGTGAAATACAAACGATCTTGGAAGGTACGCGTGCCAATTTGGTACAATCTGGTTTACCTGATCAGTTCTGGCCACTTGCATCCCAACATCATGCTATTTCTTTGAACGTTAGTAAACGTCTTGACAACGGTTTAGTGCCATGGAATCAAAGGTTCGGGAGCGACTTCCATGGGGTCCTTGTTCCCTTTGGGGCTAAGATTTTGTACTGGGCCGACCCCAAGCAGAAGCAGCCCAAAAGGTCAAAGTTTGCGGGGACGGGTATTGAAGGAATTTTCCTCGGGTATCATATCCAGCCTGGCTTCGTCTTCAAGGAAGAGTACTTAGTTGCTCCTTTGCAGGGAATCAACGAGGCCATCGAGAATGACGCCTTCAGGACTTTCAGGACCAAAAGGCTTGAGCTCCTGGAAGGGAAGTTCCAATTCCCATTGTCGCAGGATCTTGAAGCTCTGGGAAACCAGAAGCCGCCCGAACTCGATGATCAACATCACAACGCCGTTGAAGAAAGAAACCCGCATCAAGAAGAAGATGATTTCGAAGGGGGAGTGGGGCCACTCGATGAAGGAGATCGGCCATTAGGAGGGTCAGCAAGGGACGACATTGTCTATCCTGCACGATATGATCCTCTAGATGATGTGCCCTTCTCAGTCCGAGAGAGGTTGGCACCTGCGACTCCATCGTTCAAAACAAAAGACGGAATCGGCATCCCGTATGGCTATCGCTGGGATGGGGAGAGACTGATCAAGCAAAAAGGCCTTTCCTCGCTTCCGGGCATTCAAGCTAAAGTATGGAGCAAGCTGACCGTCGAAGAAAAGCACAAAGCGCTTGCAGAACATCAAGCTTCGAAGCAAGCCAAGGTCGACGAGGACTACAACCAGGCGATAAAGCACGTTCCAGCAATGCCGGTGTTGTATGGGAAACCCGAGGACCACCAAAAGAAAATGTGTTCCCTCTACGAGTCTAAGCTCCTGGAGATTGCCCAGGACATGTACGCGGTCGTGGCCAAGATCCTGTCTGCGAAGGAGATTGAATCCAGTCCCGAAGCGCAGGCTGCCCTCGACAAAGAGTGGAAGAAGCTTGTCGATAAGGGTTGTTGGGTAGAGAAACGAGTGAGAGAGTACGACTCCGTTGCGGCAGAAGCACGAAAAAGCAATGAGAAAGTGCACTTCGGGAAGATCTTCGAAATCGGGACTCTAAAAGGTTCTGAGTTGAAGGAGAACGACCCGAACCGCCGTTATAAGGGTCGGTCAGTGTTTCAGGGCAACAAGGTCTTGGATGAGAACTCTGATCATGCTCTCTTCGCAGAGATGTCGAGCAGTCCTGCTTCTATGGAGGCGGGCAAAATATTGGATGTCTTTGGATCTCAGCCCGGCTTCTCGATTCAGCAAGCGGATGCACGACAGGCGTATACGCAGGCTCTCTTCACTGGGGTTGAAACTTGGGTAAGGCTCCCTCGCAATAGATGGCCAAAAGGCTGGAGGTCTATGAAGGACCCGGTCGTCCCCCTGAAGTTGGCTCTTTATGGGCACCCAGATTCAGGGGGGATATGGGAACGTCATTGCGAGACTGAGCTCAAGAAGGTGGGATTCGAGCCTGTGCTCACTGACATCTGGAAGAGCGTGTTCTACAACGCCGATTTGGAGCTCTTAATGGTTATTTATGTTGACGACTTCAAACTCGCTGGACCCACGAAGAACATCCAGAAAGGCTGGGAATCTATTGCAACAGTAATAGACATGGATCCCGCTGAGGTGATTGGACGTTACTTCGGGTGTCAACACATCGAGGAAAAGAACGTCCAGCTTTCCAAAGAGCACCATCCTATTCACTATGTCTTCGAACCCGAAAATGAAACTGCAGCCCCAGCTAAGATTGCTGAGGACAGGTGGGACGTAATCCCGGAAGTCATGCTTGCAGTTCGGCACCATAGCTATCCCAGAAAGAGGTTGTATATGCCCACTGAAGAAGATGTTCAGATGTTCCCTACGATTGGACCTCAAAGATACACCTTTCAGGCTGCAGATGGGGTGACAGAAGAACACCAAGACAATATGAACATCGCTAGGGACAAATGCTTCAAACAGTGGTGGACAGGTACGACGTACTTCGACCTCGCTGCCCGGGGGCCTGAAGAGTTCGGTCTGGCTGTTGCAGCTGCCCGAAAGGGTAAGTCGGTTCGAAACAAGGCCGAGGCAAAGAAGGAGGTCAAACAGAACAAGTTCGTTACTCTTTCAAGGGATCAGGAGGACAAGCCGGGCTCTATGACTAAACCGGTTACAAGAATCACCTATGACATGAAGGATTTCTTGCATTCTTGTGTGGATCGCTACTGTGAATTGGCAAAGGTGGATCGTAGCTCGTTGAAGTCAGTGAGCACACCGTTCCATGAACTTCGGATGGCCACTCCTATCGTCAACGAAACGGAGAAGACAGGGCGGCTCCAACCTATTGCAAGTAAGGTCCTCATGAAAATCCTGTTTGCTGCAAGAATGGCACGATGGGATCTTTTACGAGCAACCCAATCCTTGGCCTCGCGAGTCACAAAATGGAGTCCAGATTGTGATCTAGCATTACATCGTCTTGTATCGTACATCAATTCTTCTATCGACCTCACTATGAGTGGGTTTATTGGGGATTCGATACATGATTGCAGACTCTGGCTTTTTAGCGACGCTGACTTCGCAGGTGAGTATGATTCAAAATCTACTACTGGATGTGCTCTGTTTCTGGTGGGCCCGAACACGTACTACCCCATCAACGCCTTCAGTAAGAAACAAACGTCCATAACAATGAGCTCTACCGAGTCTGAAGTGGTGTCGGCTAATCAGGGTGTACGCGCCCAAGGTCTTCCAAGCCTCAGCCTCTGGTACTTCCTTTGGCGCGGCAAAGCCGACCGCAAGGTTGGGCCGAGGGCTGAGATGAAGTCTACGAGCAATTCTGTTGTGGCACGCATAGACCCTGAACTCGATGAGATTCGGTATGGCACTACCAGACCCGATGGCATGTCTATTGCAGATATCAATGGTTTGCACGTTCAGCTTCCCAAATGTTTTCAGATTAGGCATTTGGAAGATAACCAAGCGACCATTACTCTGCTGTTATCAGGGCGTGCAGGTGTGCTTCGACATACAGACCGCACACAAAAGGTTAGCTTCGGATGGCTCCGTCAGCAATATGAAGAAGGACATTTTCGCCTCCTCAATGTTGACACCAGCGAGCAAGTTGCAGACGTGTTCACAAAGCCTTTTACGGAGCGAACAAAATGGATACATGCGTTGAAGCTCATTGCTCACACCTACAAGTCGGTCGACCCTCAAGCCGGAAGAAATTCCGTGTCGAAATCTGTTCCCGCTGCTCCGAAGTCGGTGTGTATTACCACAGATCAACTGGAACATGTTGCAAAACTGCTTCGCCGAGCTGATCGATATGATTTCGAAGATTTCGAGCAGGTCGCCGAAATGATGTACGACAACCTTCGTATGTCGAGCTCAAGGCTTCGCAGTGTCGTTCGTTCCGGCACCGAGCTGGCTCCCAAATACTTCGTGTTTGGGCTGTGGACACATGGTGGGTGCTTCGGCCTAACAAAGCGTACTGGCCAAATGTCCCAACTGTGCCGCTACATAAATGGTTTCATCCGCAAGCACGCTCCAAAGCATTTTACCTGGACTTCGTTTGTCATCAATTTTATGGGCAGGGCTGGCGTTCACAGCGACAAGTTTAATCTCAGAGGCAGCCAAAACTGGTCCTTCGGCTTCGGTCCCTATCAGGGGGGCGAGCTCTGGGTGGAGGATCCCGACCAAAGGATGGACGCTTTCACTGACAAAGACGGTAAGACCTGGCTTGGCCGCAACCTTCAAACTTGTCGAAAACCCGTGCTCCTAAACCCTCACCTTCGACATGCTGTCCAGCCCTTTACAGGAAACAGGCATTCTCTTATTGCCTACTCATCAGGGGGGTGGACAAAGCTGGGTGACGATGACAAGCAACTCCTACAAGGCACTGATTTTAGGACGCCCCGGGCTCAGTTGAAACATGCGTGCGTTTGTTTATGTGCATCCCCTCACGATGAGGGGGGTAAAAATAGTCTCAAAACCGCTCCCGAAACGGTCGAGTCGTTTTTGCGCGCATCGATCGAGAACGCACAAACATACACCACGTGCACAAGTGCTTCGGTTGAGCCTGCTGTACCGACTCTCTCTGTGCTAGCTGGCTCTCTCCAAGTGGTCAGCAGCATCGAGGCATTAGGAACCATGTCGCGATTGGTCGCCCATGGTGCGGGCTACTCCTGCGATACTGGCATGGAGGGCCGACCTTTGGCACTGCAAGGACATCTCAACATGCTCGTCAACGCCGGACTGAGCGTGGAGTACTTGCAGCTCCAGGCGGGGAAGGAGTATGACGCGCTCCTCAAGTCCTATGAGGTCTTCCCCCCACAGACCATCGCCAGCCTCAGCCTCAATGACCCCGAGATCCCAACGCCGAATCTGCTCAAGCTGGCTCGCATCTCGAATGAGGGTCTCAGCAAGCTCCAGCCAACCGAAAGGTTGCGCCGAAGTCGCTTTCTGCTAGTGGTGACGGACTCAGTCACATCCCTTGGACGACAGAACACCAAGGGGAACTGGAAATTCTCCATTCCCGAAGAGGAGATCTTCATGGCAGCACTGACCCTCAGGTACACGAGCGATAAACTCCACATGTGTTGGGGAAAAACGCTTTCGTGGCTCACTTGGCAGGTGCAGGAGGAGATCCAGGCAATCCGTGCCAAGTATGGGTCGGAGTGCGAGATCGATGTGATCGTTTGGTGGTCAGGAAATGAAGTTGCTGGACGACGAGGATGCATCCCCACGCGGCTCGCCCCGGGCGCGGCATATTCGACCTCCCAGACCTCGGCAGAAGATGTTGCGAGGAAGGTGAGGCGCTGCGCCGACGCGCTAGCCACCCTAGCGGGTGAGCCGCATATCGGGTTTGTCCGCATCGTCGGCAACGTTGACCACGAGACTTACAACTTGCATCCCGCGTACAACGAATTCATCTCCAAGATGTTTCATGAATTCACAAGTCGCGGATTGCAAGTTCAAAACGCCACATCCCAGGCAATGAAGCTGTCCTATTACGATGATTTTCATCTTTGGGATACCCCCGAAAACCGCAAGCAGATCCAAGACTACATCTACACCACGGCGCTCCTTGGCGACCTGGAAAAGGAAGCGTCACGGTATGCAGATGTTCTGGATCGACTAGGAGATCTTTACCCCTACCTAGAGGTGGAAGGCGGCTACAGGATGGACAGTGCAGCAGGTCGTGAAGCCCTACGCCTCTACAAGGAGGTAGTTGAAAGTGGCAGAAACGACCTGAAGGTCCACAAGATCAAGGCGCCTGTGCCCGTGAAGATCAGCACGGAAGACACCTGGTGGGAGGTCCCCGACGCTAACACTGCGCATGAACCAGTTGCCGCACCCGCTCAGCAAGACAAAACGATCGCCCGATCAGAGGTGGAGTATCCTGTGGTTTCGGACGTATCGGAGATCGCTGAGGTCAAGGGTGAGGTCGTCCAGGCCGAGTCAGAGAAGGCTGAGTACCTTCCCCTGAACGAGGTCGTGCTCGCCGATGATGGGGATTATCGACCTCCCCTGGCGTCAGACGGCCGGGCAACAAGCGCAGCTACCCGAAAGGGTAAGTCGTCGGGGCAAAGTGAGGATGTCTACGCCCGCGAGATGTACCAGGACGCATCCAAAACCCATGGTGCAGAGGAAAGCCAGGAGCCGGACCTCCCGATGACCGGATACTGGTACAACGGGAAGCTCCACGACCTTGAGCCCCTGCCAAGTGCCGATCTCCGCAAGTATGAACAGCGGGTGAACTTTAGGCACGGCGACCTCAAGCTGCTCAGCTTGCTCTTGAGGGGGCACCAGAATGACTGGTACGGGCTGGACTTCGACATCGCCATGTGGACGGATGTCGATAAGCTCCTGGATCGTTTCAATGAAGCAACTCGTCGAAAATGGGGCGTAAGACAGCTGCTGCAGGTGACCGCGCAGGACAAAAAGAGGAGGTTCGAGATTCTTGGGATCCGACATGAGATCAGCACCAGCCTGAATCTTTCCCTCTTTCCTGTGCGGGTCAGAGCAGTCACCGGTCACTCGGAGAAAGTGATGCGCATCGAGTCAGACGAGTTCCTTGCCCGGAGGTTTCTCACCAATGAGAATTTGGATGTCGCTCCACAGGTCATATACCACCGCACGGACGCGAAGAGCGTGGAGTCGATTTTGAAATCCGGGATCAAGGTCGCTGGCGGCAGAAAGGGCGGGCGTGCCCATGCTTACTTCTCACCTACCACCCTCAAGGACGAGAAGTACACTTCTGGACTCAGGTCAACGCAGCCGTTCCAGATTGCGGTGAACCTGCATGAAGCTCTCCGAGATGGCCTCGTCTTCTTCGAGAACAGTACCCGCGGGATTTTGACCCGTGCAGTCGTTAGCCCTCAGTAAGTAAGTAAGTAAGTCCTGCATGCCCGTAGGCGGCCTCTTAGAGGAGCAGGCAAAGAACGCAACTTTACATGGTGTCAAACTGCATTTGAGCATGACGTCACGTCAATGTTAGAATCATTCTAAACATCGACGGCTTTTGACGAATCATCTTTGTTCAATTTTCTCAATGCTGTACAAAATCAATGAATGCACCCCGCGCGATGTCAAAGAAATTTGTCACGTACTCAGTCCAACAGGTATTTCCATTGAAACGCGCAAAAGCTTCAAGCTGCGTGTACCAACAATCGCGAGGTCTACCAGGAACGCGAACTCCATTTGGCGACCAACTCATCGCACGCTTCACCCACCTGTTTGCTGGCAACTTTGCCACATGATGTGCGAAATTCCAATAGCCATGGATGCATTTGTAAGACCAGCTCTGCAAGTTTAACGTTTGAGTCATCTGCTGGACATGTTGATTCCATTCGTGCAGTACCTCATGCCAGGGTAACGACCAATCAAGTCCCGAAGGCGGTCCAACCATGATTCTAAGCAATCGTCGCCATTCTGAATCCAGTTTGCGAAGATGATGCTGCCGTACTTTGCGATGCCCGGCACCAAAACATGCAACCGGTGTCACTACAGCTTCGAAAAATTTTACCCGAAGGGCCAATGGGACGTGCTTGTCACATAAAATCCACTTGTTCGCCCAAAAGGCCCGTGCAGCTGCATGGAGATGAAATTCGACATCCGAGGTTTGGTCACCACTCATGGACAACTGACATCCCAACCATTTGTGCGTGCTACCATCACGTACGATGTCAATGTAAGTTTCCTCATGAAGCCACACTCGATTTGGTGGCTGGGCTTGGGTCGTCATCAATTTGGTTTTGGAAGCATTCAATATCAAGCCCACTTGCCGCAAACATAAAATTAGTGAACGCACCATGACCAGAATTTGTTGCAGCGAGAGTGCGAACAGCAAAATGTCGTCAGCGAAGCGGAGGTCCGTCAGCGCCTGCGCGTTCGTTTGAAGTTGAATCCCAAAATTCTGTCCCGTTTGTTTCCAATCACGCATTGCCCACTCCAACACGGCGCAGAACAAACGAGGGCTCAAAACACACCCTTGTCGAACTCCAGCTCTGATCGGAAACTCCTTGCTCGATTCATTTTGCGTCTTCACTTGGCCAACTTGTTCGGAATAAAGACGCTGTATTATCCAGATCATGTGTTGCGAAATGCCATGGTCGCGGAGAGCCACAATGCTTGCCAATCCACTCGGTCAAATGCTTTGGAAAGATCAAGACTTAGCACCCAAATGGGCACACCATATGCTCTGGATGTATCAATAACGATGTTTGTCGTCAACAGATGTTCCTCCAGACGTCGATTCTGTCTGAACCCATGCTGTTCTTCAGGTTGTCCAACTTCTAGCAGCGGCTCGATCCTACATAACACCATATAAGAAAAAGTCTTATAGAGCAACCGCAATGTGACGATCGGCCTGTAGTCAGTCACCAGCTTGGCCTTCGTAGATTTGGCCAACATCTTGAAAAATGTTTTCTTCCATGAAGATGGGACTTCGCCCGTAGCAAGAACATGGTTGTAAAGGTTTAACAGCACTTCACGAAATGCAGGAGGTGTGTGATGCAAAAGTTCAGCGGCCAAACCACATTCATCACTGGCTTTGTTGGACTTCAGGCTGTGAATGGCGGAATCTAGCTCCCGCATCGTGAATGGTAGCTCTTCCAACACCGATGGTTTGGTTGCCTCGAAATTGGTGCCACTGAAAATATCTGACAGCATCTCTGCGAAATCATCAACAGGGGGCATGGTCGAAAACTGTTGCGGAGTCATGTGACATGTGCGAAGTGTTTTCCAGTTTTTGGCGGTACGCAAAAGCTCGGCACATCGTCGCGATTTCCACGTCGACAATTCTTTGGCATGAACCTTCCGGATTTGTAAACTCAAGCGTCGCTTCTCCGACACGCATAAGCTTGTTCTGCGTGCATGTCGCAGATCTCGCAAAAATGGCGAGGGAATGAATCTCGGATGCTTATGTTTGGAGCTTCCTCCTTTCAAACCAGCATTAAATAAAGCTGCCTCAAGTGAATCGAAACTTGGCTCCACGGTTGTAGCTGTCCACCGGTTCAATTCCTCATGGTAAATGGACGAAATGCGAAATTCATTTAAATGTGGCGACCACCCCTTGAAGTTCACCCGCCGTGGCTTGTGTAGGCGACCTTTGCGAATCGGGATCCGGAGCACGCAATGAACACATCTGTGGTCGATGCCGATCGGGATGCAAAAATCGTTCCAAGCTCGCTCGACTTCGACGACCAAGGGACCGAGCAAGAAATCAATTTGAGTTCGCATGCCATCAAGATACCGTTGACATGTCCACCCATCACGAGTCTGGTTTTGTGTCATGCGGTTCAGAAGCTGCAGGTTCTCACTCATGATCCATCGAACAAGCATGGACCCCCGATCATTTCGGTTGCCTTCACCACATGGCCCAACATGCTGTTCGTCATCATGAGCTTGAATTGCTCCAACGCATGCGTTGAAATCACCTCCTAAAATAACCATGGCGTTTGAACTGCGTTGACCTTCCAACAACAAAGATGTGACGCCATAGAGCTCCTCGACGGCTTCAACAGGATCCCAACATGTCGGAAAGTAACACGACAATACATGGAACATGCGGCCAGCCATTTGGAAAACCAGCATGCATATCCGCGGAGAGATCGCATGAAAAGAAATATTGCTCATCTGCTTGTGCATACGCTTGGACACGCAAATGCCCACGCCTTTGCTGCAAGAGCCACCACTTAAATAAAGCACATCACCGTATGGCGACCTTACAGCCTCTTCCGATTCATCTCGCCACGTCTCACTCAAAAGCAGGATATCATATTGACACGATCAAGCTCAATCAAAAAGTCTTCAAACCTCGACGGTTCTCTGATGCTTTGCACATTTTTTGTGATCACATGTACATGAATGAATTCATCTTGCTTGTGTGTGGCCCTTGTTGCACGCTTATCGGGAGCAACCCTCCGTTGGTGCATCGCCACCCCCTCTCCCTACTCCATATCGCCGATGAACTCCTCGAGCGCTACCCGAACTGGTTGTAGTTCGACTCCATCGTGCAACCAGTTCACACTCAAGTCGTCATTGATGTTTGCAATCGGGACAAGTTTGGCGTTCTCTCGAAGAACGACTTTGTAAGATTTGTAGCTCGCAACGACGTTCTTTGGGCTGTAGCTGCCTAGTTCAATGAGGTATTTCTTCAATTTGCTCACGACCTTCAACCGACGGCGATCTTCACGGGAACGATTTTCAGCGGCCCATAATGTAGCGGCTTGCAATCGCGGGTGCTTCCGCTGCGAACGGATGAACTTCATTGCCACAGCTGGCGATTCGAAGCGAGCAAGTGCTAAAGCAGGCTCGGTGTCCGTGACAGTAACATCGCAAAGTCCGCGTTCGTCATGGAGAACTTCGCGCGCAACAGTTTCCGCCTCCTCCATCGACTTGTCCCCAAACCCCCCGATGACCACTATGGATTTGTCAACATCCTCACGGGCATCATGGCTTTGGAGGTTGCAGTTGCCTTCCAAACGAGCGACGCGTTCTTCGAGTGCTGTTCGCGCTTGTTTCTCGGCAGCCAACTCTTCATGCAAACTTGAAATGGATGTTTCGAACCTGGATGATAAACGATGTTCAACTTCGGATAACTCTTCCCGCATCATGGTCCGCAAGATGGCTATGGTTGCTGCACTCATTTCCAATTGGGTGTTGGCAACCTCCTGAGTGCTCGAAGTGCTCAATGCTCCATGAGCAGGTTTTTGTCGAGATCTAGCATGGGCTTCTTTGTCGGGGTTAGCCCTCAGTATATCCTGTCATGTGTGGACACCACCACGAACAAGGTGATCTACGCAAGAACAGGAGAGGCCCAGTCTGCAGCCACCCGAGAGGGTGAGCCGGATACTGTTGAACAAGCTTCATCGAGCTCAACAGTCAAAGCCTTGGCGTCAAGGGCTGTCCCAGAAGACCAGCCCAAGCGAGTCAAGGGCACTGTTGGCGCTTTCCTTGAGGCAAAGAAGGCGAGGATCGATGCTGCTGCGTTGGAATCCATTGAAGAGAAAGACGAGGCATCGATAGATGACCAACCGCAGCCTGCACAGGAGATATCCGACACGGAAGAGGCAGAGAGCGACAGCGAAGCCCCATACGGGAGCTATCCATGCTTCGGCCTGCCAGCGCATCGTCCTGCTTGGGCAGCGCTTTTGCATGACATGCGGTGAGAATCAGTTTCCGGAGTCCAACAAGGCAAGCCGCCAGTACACCTCGTTCCAGCAAAACCGCCGCACCACACTCCTCAAGCTGACGTACAATGCTCGGAATGAGGATCTCCTGGGACACCTCCGTGGCATCGCAGAAAAGTTTAGCAAACAGCGGGGCTCAGTCTCCCTGGATGCGCTGATCATACGCGATGCCAAAGACAAGTTCCAACGAGCGAGGAAGCTCAAGTTCGACTCCATTGCTGACCGGTTGGAACGTGATGCCACCTTCTTCCTGCAGATGATGAGGAACGGAATCACGGTTCAGGATGCGTGCCGAATGGACCTCCTGGTGAAGGCCGTGCTCCCGGACCCAGGCCGCACGGAAGAGCAGCGGCTTCTGCAGGCGGGGTCGAACTACCTCAGCGGAGCTTCCCGAAAGGGAATGCCGGGCAAGTTGGTTTACTATGGCGATGCGCCAATGGATGGCCTAAAATCGGCTGGACTGATTGACCAGTTCTCCGAGAACCCCATCGGGATGGCCTACGGCGGCGCCTTCATCGGCTTCAGCTTCTATGCCGATATCGCCACCCGCTTGTCCGGTGCTCGCACAATCTACAGCTTCAACGGCATTGTGGAACTCAAGCATGAAACGCCGGAAGGCATGATTGCCGAGCTGCAAATGCTGGCAGCCGAATGCATCCACTCTGCCGAGGAGCAGGAAAAAATCACCGCCTACCACGCCGCCAAGAATCGAGAGACGGCACAGCAGCGAACGGAGGCTGCCACTACTACCCGTCCCTCGACGCAGAGCGCCTCATCAAGGGACACAGCTGTTCGTGAAGCACCCTGGCACCAAGGGCAAGAACAGTGGTGGTCAGATCGTGAATGGCGCGAGTGGCGTGAGTGGCGTGAGCCAGCTAGTCAGGGTTGGGGCTCATCCCGCTGGAACAGTCAGCGCGGATCGCAGTGGTGGAGCCGCTGAATGCCCATTTTGTATGCACAATAGCTCAAGTTTTGCTTTCCCTTCACCTTTGTTTCGGTCATAGCGGGTGGGACAACATGGGCCACCCGAAAGGGTGTGTCGTAATCCTCTGTCCACCTTAGCTTGTGCCAAGCACGGTGAGGGGGGTGTAGTTTTTCATGGAGGAATTACACTCCTTTTGCGAGCTGTGCATACCATCACTTCACCTTTGACTGTGGCTCAAGTTGCCGATAAAAAGAGGCGTACTTAACGGTTTACATGTTCCCTCATGTGCTGACCTGTAAACTTCAGGTCTCCCTGTTCGCTCCTCGCCCTGCGCGACGGCGTGGGAGGTCCCCTGCCCATCAACCCACGTGTAGGAGCTGGCAGAGCCATAAAACTGGCGGGCGTAGGGGAGAAGCGGGTGGAGCTCAGGCCACGCGAGGACGCCCTGCAGCATGGCTTGCCGGGACACGTGGTCGTAGGCACCACTGGCGTCCACAGACACGATGGTTGCACGCGGGTCGACCTCCGTGGCAGCCCGCGGGACACGCGGAAGGGCCTCACTGCCGGCTCGCGTGCTTAGCCCGTATTGCTAGGGAAGCCAGGCGCGCTCAAGGTGCGGGGCGAAGGCCTGCGCGAGGGTTCTCCTGACCAAACGGCGAAGGACATCTCCGACAACGAGCGCGCGAATGCCCCGTCCATCCGGCTTTTGTAAAGCGACAATTCTGCCAACCCGAATGGCCGCCAGGGCTGCGTCCGGCACATCGGCCTGCGCCAAACGTTGCGCGGCGCAGTGGAGCAGTTGGCTATCGACCTCGTCATCCAGCAGGATGCGGAGGTGCTCAGCAGTGGTGCCGGAGGGTCCCGCAGCAGCCCCACGCCTTGCAGTTCGCAGGCAAGCAAGGAACGCTGGCAAAGAAAGGGGGCACGGCTCATGCGGGGCAAAGTTAGCAATCTCGGACGGCATGGGGTCATACGGCTCGGGCGGACGGCGCTGAGGATCCCGGAGTTCTGCGAGGGTGGCGTCGGTGGCGGGCGCAAGCGGCTCAGCAACCAGGGCGCGGCCCGCAGCGGAGAGCTCGCCGAGATGGACCAGAGCCGCCGCGCGTGCCGCCCGAGCTTCGGGATCAGGAGCAACATTTCGGGCCGCCTCTTGCGGACAAGCGGCCGTGCGCGAGGCAGCCTGGAGGAGGGCGGGCCACTCGCCACGTGCGAAAGCTTCGCAGCGCCGTGCAAGCTCACCCGGCGCAACGCGCGTCGCACCGGCTGTGCGATGTAAAAGCATGCGCGGGGCAAGAAGGAAGAGTTTCCAGCCCCGGAGCTCCAGTTGAGGCGACGTGCGTTCCGATATCAATTCCAGGCCTGCACGCATGGCCGTGCGGAGGGCGCCTCGCAAGCGGGTAGGGACACCCTCAGGAGCTGAGGGTCGCCTCGAGGTCGATGCCGTCCAGAGAGGCGAGGCCAACACGCAAACCCTCCTCCGCCGCAGCGACACGGCGCAACGCGGCGTTGCCGCTCTGAATCGTGTCAGCAGGCGCATCGGCGGCACATGGCCGCCCGCACAACATCCGCGAGTGAGGTGACTTGCGCATGGCGTTGCCCTGCCCACGCACGGAAGCGAAGCAGTGAAGGAGAGAGGAGCACGGGTGGCCCAAACGCCCGCCCGACATGAGCAACCGCCTGAGCGAGCTCCTGCACGGGCAGAAACGGGCGCGCGAGCAAGGCCTCAACGGTGCGCTGCCACCACTCCCCAATGACCGGATGCCTGCGCCATGCACGGCGCGCAGAATCAGGACGTACACCTCAGAGTTGGTGCCAGCGATGAGGGGGAGCGGCGGAGGCACGGCATCAACATACTGGACGACGGTTTGCGGGAGGGCGGGCTCGGGCGCGGGGACCGCCTGTGACGCGGGCAAGGGGGGCTCCGGTCCCAATGCAAAGGGTCTGACCGGGTGCGCAAATGGGCAGCAAGAGCAGACCCAGCGCTCCACGTGCGAAGCAAGGTTGACCTCCCACAGCATGGGGGCCGAGCAACGGAGGCATGGCGGGGGAGGCCCCGGCGTCTGGACGCACGCAACCGGCAGCACGTTCTGGCAGCGCATGCAGAGCCACTGCGGAGTCCATGAGGCGATGCCCACGTCATTGCGGTGGGGCAGGGGGGCCCAGTGCATGCTAGCATCCGGGAGCTCGGCGAAGCCTAGCGCGGGTCCCGCCAGGCGGCGGCAACATACGGCCCGCAAGTTGTGTGGCTCCGCGGGCTCCGCAGCGTCCGCAGCGGAGAAGGTTCTGGTCGCGTAGTCCCGGACGGTCGTATGGGCCGTTTGGTGGCTTGGGGGAGCAGCCGGGCGGAGGTCGATGCCAAGCGCTTGACACCTCGTCCGCAGGCCCGGGTCCTGGGAGAGGACGGGTCATGGATGGGCGTGTCGTCGTGAAGCGTGTCCCGGCCCCAATCGGGCGGAGTCGTGTCCATGTCGAAAAGGAAACGTGGCAAGCAAACCCAACTGCAAGCAAACACAACTGCAAGCAAACACAACTGCAAGCAAGAACAACTGTTCGTTTTCCCTCGTGATGCGGGCTGTGTTTGTTTTGCTTCAACGGTAACGATGCACACGGGCGAGGCGGCGTTTCCCAGCGCCAGGCCTGCGAGCAGGGAATTACCGAACAGCGACGGGTCGCACCGCTCGACAGAGAGACAGGCGTGAGCCCGAGGCCAGAAGAATGGACCCCGGCACTGTTCCAAACGCGGGTCTTGGCAGGGTTGAGCCGGACGCAGCGCATGCCTCTCGAAACTATGGTAGAGCTGGAGCGCACGGTGAGGTGGAGCCAAGATGCACGCATCGTCGAGGTAGGCATAGGTAGGCCAAGGCTTGCTCGTCAGGGCGTAGGTCCGCCTGCAAATCGCGGATGGCAGGTGCAAACACCAAGGCGAACAAGGCCGAATTTCTCTGACGTCGCGCGGGATGCATTCATTGATTTTGTACAGCATTGAGAACATTGAACGAAGATGATTGGTCAAAAAACCGTCGATGTTTAGAATGATTATTACTAACATTGACATGACGTCATGCTCAATCGCAGCTTGACACGCTGTAAAGCTGCGTTTTTTTTTTTGCCTGCTCCTCCAAGAGGCCGCCTACGGGCATGCAGGACTTACTTACTGCGCGCAGCATCGCTGTCAAGCAATCCGTCCCCGTGCGAACAACGTGGCGCGATCGAACGTGTCCGCATACTGTCATGCCAACGCTCGCGACACCAATCGGCATAGCGTTTCTCCGATCCCTCGACCGCCGCCAGGTTTGGAAAGGGCGATAGACCGGGACAACGCGAGGGCTTGCAGCACCGCAACGGGCGCATCAACATTCGCGAAAAACCATGCCGCGCGCGCCTTTCTATTCCAGCGCCTCCTCGTCCTCCAGCAGCAGGAGATAATGTCCCACCGCTGCACCGGATGTTTTTGTCCTCCAGAATTCTCCGCCTGCATGATGAGGGTCCTGCGAGGTCGAGTTGCCCGACCCTACCAGCCCATGTTTTTTTCGCACACCTTTATGCGCCTGCCGGTGCAAGTTTCGTTCGGTAAGGCTGGGCAGGTCGGCGGGTCGGCGCCTATTGCGGACGTGGGGGCAGGCGGCTGGCTTGGGCGAGCGGCCTCATGCAGCTGCGGCGCAGCCTGATCCCCGTGCAACTGAGGCGGCCCGCTGGCGGGCGAGCAGGCGCAACAACGTCGCTGCCTCGGCCCCAAAACGGCCGCCAACCTCAACGCATCCCAACGCCGACGACGACGAGGCGGCAGCGGCTTTTCCGCCTGAGTTCAGGCTCCCCGGCTGCGTGTCAGCACGCGAGCGTGGTTCGCCGGATCGGGCGACCGGCGAGACGATGGTGGCGTGCAGGGCGAGATACCACAGTGGGAACCGTTGGCGATGACCTCCCGTGACCGGGCCTTGGACGTTCATGTCGGCGACCCGGGCCCCGGCCTCGCGGCACACCCCCGCGACAGCCCGATACGCAAGCCGAATCCGCCAAACCGCAGCACCAACTGCGCCGCACGGGCACTCCTTGCCCCATGGCACCACAACCATCCACCCAAAGCACAGTGTTCTCGCAAATCAACATCGCTTCAGCTCCGCCAAGAACATCAACGACGCACCAGCTCTTGCGCGCGGCTGGCGTGAGGTACGCAGCAAAGTAATACATGGAAGGGTTTGCTGGCTCCAACTCTGTTGCTTCCAACCCCGTGCCGCCACCCAAACGAGCTTCCACGATACTCCGGGCCGCCAAACTGACTGAAACATCAAGATTGACGGTCAGCGGCGCGAATACCTCAGTCGCTTCATCTTCAGTCGTGTAATCCGAAATAGCAATAGAACTCGGCGCGCGCGCGTCCGCCAGATCTTGACCAGCAAAGGCTTCATGATCGCGCAAGTCGTCCTGGAGGGTAAAAATTTACAAGGCGTGGTTAAGACACGTAGGTCTGGCGTGCAAGGCACGAGCATTCTCATTTTCAAAAACAATGCAGCCCAACGACAGCAAACTTTTCAACCGTGCTGGTTATCTTACAGAACGTAATCCACGTCATCGGTGAAAGCATCCAAGCTAGCAGAGACCCCGTCCCCGTCCTCGTCCTCGCTGCTTGAAGCCGAGCTGGCAGCTTCTGCGCATTGTGTCGTTTGGACGCGCGCGAGGTTTTGAGACAGGTCCGTCAACAAACTGATGCCCACTCTGGCGCCAGCATCCCGAATGGCTTCTTCCATGTCCTTCATCGCTTTGTTCCTGCGCAAGCCTCGCAGCAAGCGTGTCTCATATCCAAACAATTCCCGCACCGAGTCCAGCTGCCCTTCGCAGACATGGCCATGCCAGGTTGTGAGCCCCAGCATGTCTTCCACCCATTCCAGCGACATTGCGCCCGAAGAGTTAAATGAGATAACTACAACAACTACACAATGAAAGCTTCTTTTTGCGTTCTGATGCATCTCCCTGTCGGAGCCCCGAAGCTGGACATGGAGTTGTATGGGCTTACGCATGCAATTGCTGTCACTGTGTGCACAATGTGGCGACGCTAACAAAATCGAACAGCTCCAGCAACTTGCGAATGCATCGGAAATGCTTCCTCCTGCCCTTGAAGAGATGTGCTGTCCGAGTGTCAAGTAAGCCTCCCACGTTTTCAGGCAAGCGTCCATTGCCATTGCGTCCTCATGCAATGAAGCCCTTGGGAGCCATGAAAAACCTGCCTGCCAATGTCATGCGCATCAGCGCTCAAGCCTGCTTGCGCGGCGTCGGGCACGGGAGCATAGCGCAGCGGCGCCTGCCGCGCAAGCGGGAGTTATGCACACATCAACAAGTGGTTGTTTGGCAGAGGATGCATCAGCGCTTGCGGGAAATGGACCCACGGGGGTGCGTCCAAGCAAAATTCTGGGCCGGGGCAGTTGGACTCACACTCGCCATCGCCTCCGTCGACGTTGCGTTGTCAACCGCGAAAACTAGGCTGCTTTCAGCCTTGCGAGACCGGGCTGGTCCGGGCACGGAGGAGGACCACGCAGGACGGACCGGGAAGTTCCTGGCTGTTCGCTGTTGCCGGCTGGTCGCTATGGTCCCACAAGGATTCGAGCGGTGTGCATGTGCCATCTCACAGGGGATGAGCAATTTGACGGAGAACCGCTACCCGCGAACTCATGTTTACAGCGAATAAAAAAACACTAAAGACTCTAGACTCATGCCACTGTTCGCCTGCGCCCAACGGATAGAAGGCAGCGCCTGAGCTACACTTCCTCCTACGTGTACCACATGGGGCCCCATCTCGCTGTGACCGTACGTGAGTCGAGCAACACTTCATCGCGTCCTCGGCCAGCCAAGTCGGCAGATGTTCCCACTGCCGGGGTCTGACCGGTCCCGGTCAGCGGGGCGCATGGCCCGCTTGGCTAACCGTTGCGCCAGCTTGTCAGTCAGGTGCCCGCCGCGCGGCGGGGGGAAGGCCCACGGACTGCACCGAAGCATCCTCTAGCGCAAACAGCCAGAATGCTTGTTCCCAAGCGTGACGTTAAATCGGAACTCCCTCGGTGACGCCTTATGTCCTGAAGGAAAAAGAAGCTGATTGAGATGGAGTAGCAAACGCGACATTTGAAGGATCCAAGCATGATTTCCTAGAAAAGGTGCTAGCGCGGACCATTTTCAGGCGCTGCTGTCGGACGAGCCGTCACAAGAACTGCTAGTGTTACTGCTACACACTGCTACTGCTGGAGTTCTGGCGCGAGCGAAGGTTTCTCCGCTGTCGCCACTTGCGGGGCTCGAGCTCCAGCAAGCATAGCGCTCTCGGTTCTAGCGCGCCGCTAGCGCAAAACACTTTGCCGGATTTTCCAAAATCTGATACTACGACGTGATGAACGACGAAAACAAGCCAGGAGCAGCAAATGTACCAAGTATAACAAGAATATCGGTTCTTTCTTGTCATCGTTTTTCCTAGAAGAACCTCTATCCTGGCAACAGGGCCCCGTCAATTCATAACGAAGAGGCGGGGTTATTACACCACCCCGGATGTGGTACACATATTTCGGGTGGTGCGCCTGGCTGGGCCTTCTCAATCAATCTCTGTTGGGTTCGCTTAGTGGATTTTACCTAGCGCGCACCTAGCGTTTTCCTAGCGCCACACTGGGGTTTTAGGGGATCCCCCTCGGTGACGCCTTATAGCAAAGACATGAAAATAGACCGGCCAAACCAATTAATGTAAATTAAAGTAACTGAGCAGACACGCGAATTTTGAACGCAACCCATGTGGTCTTGACCACGGCTACGACCTGGAACCTGCCACGGCCCAGACAAAGGGCACTTGCCTGCCAAGCCCCGTCCACAAGTCAAAATACCTTCTGGCCCATCAGGGACTCCGCCAAGGACGACCTGTGGGTCGCGGCTGGCCGTCATGGCCTGCTGGGTCAAACTTCAGCTTTGCCACTCGGAACATGGCCTTTTTGGCTTTGTGCCGATGCCACATTGGTGCGGAACTGCCCCACACACGCACACACAGCGGCGCAGCCGGGGCCAAAGCCTGTGCATCCTTGGCCGAGTACGGACGCTGCAAGGCCTTGACCTCAATATTGACCGACCTGGCAGACGATGCCCGGCAGCGGTGCAGAGAGGCGGATCAGCCCCGCCAGACCATACTCGCACAAGTGCCGTTGCGCTCGGGCCCTCCTGAACCTTCCTCAGCCGCCTCCGTGGTTGGCTCGATGGTCTAATGCACATATGACACGCCTTGTCCGCAGCGTGGGCGGGCGCAAGACACGTTTGGGCCAGAACGCTGCCTGCGGCAGTGGGGAAAGCCCCAGGATTTCGCAGGTGCTGGGTTTCGTGCATCGCCACGCCTCGCCTGTTCGCCAACCTGCGACCTCCGCAACCAAGAAACAAGGCAGGCACAAGTCGGCACAAGCCCTGGACAGCAGATACACCAGCGCAAGCGACCTTCGAGGACTTCACGGTGCCCAGCGGGACACGGGCTGTCAAACCTGCGACGCAAACCTGGTGCCCCAAGGCACACAGGCGTCTCGACGAGCGCGACGCCCACCGGGAAAGGTCGCTCGCCGCGACGACACTTCACGTCCAGCGGTGAACAAAGGAAGGTCGGCATGGGTCAGCAAAAGTAGTGGGGCATGTTGCCCCTGCCCGGCAACGGCACTAGAGCAGAGGCCCCGCATGCTCTTGCAAACTCTTGCACATCTAGAGCTAGGATTGTTTCTACTGTTTCTCTGGCAACGCAACTCATTCCAAGGCAGTTGTGAAACAGGGTGAAAGAATTCGTTGGCCTAAAGCGTGGCCTAAAGCCACAGGTCGCCTCACATGGGTGATACCCTTTGTCACACAACACACGAATCTGCGGACCAGCAAAACAAGTCTGTCATACACTTGACAATGCAATTTTTTTAAACCACATCGGTCTCAACTTTCTCGCCCATGCTTTCACCATGTTGCTGTCAGTGAGGGCTGCTCTTGAGCTGACGACGGGCATTTCACTGAATGCCATGTTCTCCATGACCAGTGGCCTCCACTGGGGTGCTGCAACTATCATGATGGAACAAACTGCAACCAACGAATGCCCTTCCACAATACTTTTCATTGTGTACAGTTATCCCCACCGGAAATATGAGAAAATCATGATGTCGTACCAGAGATGCATCGCATTTGAGCACGGCAGGTGCTTTCATCAGAGAAAAGACAGGGGAACTCAGAGCTGCTGCGCATCATGCGACGTTTGTTTTTCATTCATTTCTCCCGTCCTTGCTTTTGGGCCCTTGCACAGCAGATCACGCCATATCAGAGTTAGTCAAATCTGTGCTGCAGCAGAAGCAGCAGCAGCGACGAGTTTGCAGAAGCCTATCAACTCGAGGTGAAAGACTCCAACAAAACGTCTATCTCGGCTGCCCGCGGGGCTTTCATGATGCTGTCGGCAAGATGGAGAAGAAGTATTGGCCTCGAACGACGTCAGTGTGCAGGCTGGACTCAATGGCATGCAGTGTCTTGTGGTCTTGTAAGACTGCGACACTCCAGCACTCCGTCCTCGCTCGACTCGATCATTCATTTTTACTGTTTTTACTCACTCACCCACTCAGTCACCACTCCCTCACTCGCACCCCACACACACAGACAGACTTATTCAGCAGAGCCATCACTACGTCTAGTCTTGACTTTGTGGCGCATTTTCCCGCGCCAGAAAGCGGTGATGATCATCTGCAGGTGCTCTTCCAATTCGTTCACATACGCGGGTAGTTGGGAGATCATCTTCAGTGTTGTCCACCCCCTCTGCCGATAGCTTTGTCGACGAACGTCTGCATGACGAAGTGATTTGCAGAGAGCAACGTCAAGGCATGTCACTGGAGCGATCCCTAGTTTTCGAGAGTTCTTTTACATCAGGGGTGTAAGAGAAGTAAGCAGAACTGGCAGGCAGTGTAGCGTCTACGCAGGGACAGCTGCACAGTTATCACGATTCTTCGAATCGTGACACTGAGGCTCGAAAACCAGGGGCCCCCATGAGTGTGCTCCAGAAAAACAACTGGCAGGAGACTGTTCACTTCTGCAAGTTGCTTTGGCTTCGAGCAAACTTGTCAGCTTCCGCAAGCAGCCACCTCAGCCAAGCTGCCAACTGTTGCCAAGGAAGAGAGCTGCACAGCACTGCACCGCCCCACAGCATCCAACACACACACACACACACACACACACACACACACACACACACACACACACACACACTGCCCTCCGCCCCAAAGCTGCACCCTCAGATGCACCCTGCCTGACGCCAGCTTCCAAGCCCTGGCCCTGCAGGGCGCAGCATGGGTGGACATGGAAGGGGCGTTCGCTGAAGAGCCGCTCGAACTCGAAGAGCCGGGAAAGCTCCTGGGAGGGCTGGCGTCATGCGCGACATGCGGCACATCAAACTTAGGAGCTACTCGCAGCGTCAGAGCAACACCTGCAGGAAGTCCTGGATGCTGAGTGCTTCCGGCTTGTCTTGCTTGTTGGCCAAGCATAACAACGGCACACCTTGGAGCTTGTCGTGGCTGATGACCTCGACCAACGTCGCCTTCGCCTCCTCAATCCGCGTCGGATCGGCGGAATCCACGATGAACATGACACCTGCGTGAAGAGATGCGAAGAGGCACCCCTATGAACTTCGCACTGCTCACTCATTGTACACACACACACACACAGACCCTTAAGCATCCTGGCTGCTATTGTCTGGCACAAGTGCTACTAACTGCGGCCTTGCACTTCGGAGTAGTAGTTGTGCCACACCGACCGGAACGAGGAATGTCCACCCAAGTCCCAAAATACGGCAATCACCTGACCAGAAAGAAGTGCCGAAGATGGGTGACGGCCAAGAGATGCCACAACAAAGACTCAACACACGAACAGCCAGAGCCCATGACAGAGCAAAAGGGAGCAGAGCCGAAGCCCCAAGCAGCGAAAGGAGGGGTGGAGACATCGAAGGCTGGAAGGGGGGGGGGGGGGTGGTTAAAATTTTAAAAACAACAGAACAAATCAGAACAAAAAACGAAGCATCACGAAGCATCACGAAGCATCACGAAGCATCACGAAGCATCTTTCCAGCTTCGTGCTTTACTCAGGACCCCATCACACCTTTGCAATCGACTTTGGGGTGCCCCCACCTCAGAGCCCGAGCAAAGAATCCCAAAGCAATCTGCAACCCTGCAGTACCCACCCCCAGATATCCCCACACCCCTAAGTCCCCACCCCAGTTGACCCCGGCAATTGATGTCCAAAAGTATGTTTCGTATGTTGTGTGTTCTTGGAAATGCTCTAGATAAAAAGAACTTGTAAGAAAGAAGGCCAGGTAGAAAGAAAGAACCCTTAGCCCAAAACCCTAAAACCCTAACCCTAATCCTAAAACACCCTAAACCCGAAGCAAACCCTAACTTTTGCAACAATTAGTAGCGATCTAGGCGTTTGCTACAGCAGATGACACATCCTCTGACATTTCATAAACTAACCTATGTTCGAAATTTGTTTTTTTCATTTTGGATGTATTTAAAACCATAGGTCACCATGCCTGTTTTTTCATGTAATTTACTTTTTTCATGTAATTGAAAATGGAAAATGCTCCATTGTTATTGGGAAATTTCGTCGTTCACGATTTGGAATGTGCATGGCACCCAGGCCAAGGGACAGCCACCCGCAACGCCGAAGTTCACGATTTGGAATGCGCACGCCACCTATGTAGGCGAGGCGGCCTTCTCCCTGACAAGCTTGACTTCTATTTGCGCGTAGAACCCGTCTGGTTGTACTATAAACATACAATATCTTGCGCAACCGTGATGTTTAAAAAGAACATGTCGGCATTTTATGCTAAGCTTGCTTGAGCAGCTCGAGTACAAACATAGTGAGGCATGTTAAAACCTTCTTCCATGTGTTCTGCATGCAGTTTACGCTACCTTTTCAGTGATGTAAACAGTACAGTACAACACACCCTGCACGTATGCGTGCACATTATGCATAATTAACTGTACAACGGACCTGTGCAAACGACCTCATGACTGTATATTACATAACAAAAGAGCGTATACAACTGCATTCTACTGACACATGCTTGAATCAACCCAGTGTCTACTTTCCTGAGCGCTTAACCAGAAGGACAGAATAGCAACATACACATCTAATATCAACGAGTCGGTCTCGAAAATAATACACAAGAACACCAACTGATGATGCCATGTCAGAAGCAACTTGGATGTGTACGTATAGCGCAGTACAACACTGTATGCAAAACATATACCATCAACATCATCAGCACTTCGTAAAAGGGTCGGGGGCGGAGCTCGATGGGGGCGGCCGAGGGGGAGAGAGACGGTTCAACCCACAAATCTGACGACATTGAGAAAACTCGGTTTGGGCGAGGCACATGCGGGAGGGTGTGTGCACACCCTGAACCCCCTTGGTTTAGGGGATTCGTTTGACTGCAGGCCTTGTCAATCTGGATGCGTCCAATATTGAAGCCAATGGTCGGTGGAATCCTGGACACTTGACCACATCACCGCTGACCAAAACGCGGGGCAGCTAGCAGCTGGACTTTCGAGATCTTACCGAGATCTTAGATCTTGCCCCGAGATCTTTTACGCGAGCCTTTCCGGCGGCATGCCTTTGAGGCCGAAGAGCGACTTGAGCTTCTCCAATGTGGTGGTCTTGCCAGCATTGTCCACACCAAGCAACACCATGCGGCGCTCCTGAAGGCTTAAGTTCTTGCATCAAAACATGCTACTGCGATGTGCTGAACTTGTACTGTCCAGCCACACTGCCCTTCTGAATCCAATTCCGGTGGCGAGACGTGCACATCAGACGTATTGACAGAAAGCGTCTTTGTCAAGCAGTATCCTCCTTTTGTAGAAGCCATTGCCAAAGACCAGAAAGAAGGCTGAACATACAGAGATGTCCTTGGCCATGCTCCCTCACAAGCCTCCTTCCCTTGGCCCGGACTTTGTGGAATCATGCGGAATCGCAGGCTAGGCAAGAGCTTGTCATCAAATAAGCATGTGGCAAAGCCTCCTTGCTGAACACAGGTATGGACTATAGGCAATCGAGAAGCAGCGGGCACGCATGTCGAGTGAAGACTTCGCCTTGTCTGCTCTTTGCCTTGATCAGAGGGCACTGGCAAGCTCCATTGCAGACCTTGTTGAAACCTTGTGGCAAAGCTGATGCTGAAGTGCTGTCAACACAAATACTCACTCATGTCCTGCTAGAGAGGACCAGAAAACAGCGGCGGGAAATACACGCAAACATGCTTCTGGCATTCTGCACTCAAGCACTGTGCCGCTGCCAGCGTCCTCTGCAAGATCTGTACAGTGCACGACATTGTGCACGTTGTTGCGACCTGCACTAAGCAATCTTGCGTATCCCTCTGACAACTTCGTGGCGACTCACACGTGGGATTCATTCACAGCACTCTGAGTACGCTCACCATGACAGGCCCGGATTGTGTCGGGGCGCAAATGCCTGAGAAGTTACGGGAATCACGTCTCAAAAGAACCTGCAGCTCGAAAGCCATCCCATGACTGGTCTTGTGGCTATGCCGGGCGCAGAGCTTGGCAATTTCAATGTCAAATGGTCCACACAGCTCTCTGAGCCTCGATGTATTGAATGCGGATCTTTCTGGGGTGTCCCGGATGCTGGACTTTGCAGGCCTGGTTACCACGTTGTCGCCGCGGACCTGCGAACGCATACTACCGGAAAAAACCACCGCAACTCGGCACTCACTGTGCCATCTGTGCCTCCATGGCAAGGCACAGGCCCGAAGCTAGCTCTGTGATCATGGAGGCATACTGTGCCTCAGAACCAGCATGCAACAGCCCCCTTAAAAATAATCTTCGTCAGGGGCGGCTCTGAGCGCCTCACACTTGGAAGAACAGTCTTGTACACCTCAACCGTCACAGAAACTGCGCCCACAGTCAATTGCACGGTGACGGTTGGGCCTCGTAGAAATTTTCCGCCTGGCTTTTCAGCAGCACGTAAGTCTGCATCGCGGATATCTGCAACCTCAAAACAAGTATGTAACCTGTAATGCATTGGCTTGCTTGTTACGCTGCCGTTTGCATGAAACGACACTTGTGGTCCCAGGCCCGGCATTCACAATTGCCGACACGACATCTCCCACCTGTGCAATTGCAGACAGGCTAGGAGCCGTAAAGCCAGGCCGTCACCGCTGCCTTTCCTTCCCGGATTGCATGCGGCCTTGCAGAACAAGTCTTATTGCAAAGGACAGTCACATGCTGGCGCACACGAAACAACAAGCTCATCGAGGATCGCACCTTATAATGCAAAGCGAGCAACTATCGAATGTTGCTGAACACTCTTTGCTTGCAAAGACCTGCAGCACGTTGCTGTAACTTTGAAAGTTTCTGTCTCTCAACTGCCAGAGCTTCACAGGTCGGCCTTCTCGCTGTCCAAGCTGACGGCTTCAACCTGAACAGCCTGAGCGACAGGGAAGACTAGTGGCGACCACTCCTTCGACCCACAGTGTTTCGTCGTCAACTTTGCTCACCGAGCTTGACCGAGGTTGCGAAGCCGAAAGTGTGGCGATGCCTGGTGCTGCACTTGCCACTCTCGGTCAGAGTCGAAGGTTCGGGGGGCTCGGCCCCGGGAAATTCCCAGGCCCCTCCGGTCTAGGAGTTTCTAGTTTAGGGCGCCCCACCCCAGCCCATCCCACACCCAGGTCCCTCCTAGCCTGCATGTCCACCGTGGGTCATGTATGGAAACTTCGTTAGCAATCGCCTGTGCACAAGATCCAGCGGCGAGGCCGTGTTTGTAGTAGATACAAGCAGGATGGCGAACGAACGACGAGACTTCGGTCACTAAACCAATGCAATCTCAAATGCTATCAAATGCTAGCCAATGCTATCGAATGCTATCAGATATCATGCTGCCCAGTGCAAGCACGAGACCTGAGCCGCATCACCCAGAGCTTGCTTCACTGCCTGCCCAAACGACAGCGTTGGCGCATCCCTTGTTGGACTACCAAGCTGAAGTGGTCCTCCCGCCAGCCCTCGACACCACCCTGGCCTGCCCAGAACATTCTGGGGCAGACACGTGCTGCACTGACTTTCCGAACTCTCCGAAGATTCCTAAGGGCAAGACCAACCAGCTCTATGTGCACGGTCATGTGCCCGCTGCTGAAGGTCTTCACCTGCCCGAAGGGTGCAGCAACTCGCAAGCACGCTCGACATTCACGACAAGCACCTATGTCACCCGTCACTAAGCTCATCACACGCTTGATCGAAAATCCTCTGTCATGAGCAAGACTGAAGAGATTCCCGAGGTCCGCAAGTGCAGTCCCTGCTATGACGGTGTAGACCTCCAAATCAAACACACGGCAACAGCAAAGTCTTCCAGCCTAGAGCGCCGACCTGCTCGCAATTTTTCTCGAACAAATGTTGGGTCGGCACATCGCCATACGAGATTATCCTCAAGCGGAGGTCCATATGGCACTTAGCACAAATCCAGCCTAACAACTCAAGGAGATCAAGCATGAGGGCCCAGCTTCAACTTTCGTGCGCATACAGTCAACTCCGCGCCCTGAGTTCAGGCAGGGAATCAGGGGTTGCACCGCTGAACTCTTACAAGTCTTGCGTGTTGTGCCTTCTGTGCATTCTGTGCATTCTGTTTTGAAGCTGTTCTGGCGCTAAGCCTTGAAAATTGAGGCAGGGACAATGAATAAATCGTCCAATCTGAAGGCCCCATCTTGGTCATAAACCTGATTTCAAGTATGCAATACATCCCCACGACCAGGTCGAACCAAGCTGCGAAGTCAATGAAGATGACAACTTGCTATTGCAACTTGGAAGCTCCGCGTTTTAGGAAGAGGCGCTTGGATTTGGTGTCGTACCTCGTTGGAGACACACCGATGCAGCGGAGAAAATGCTGGTCCGCAACATTGCATTCAGTGATTGCACTGTCAGTCTAAGGCTGTTACAACGAAAGCTCATTTGGACTGCCATTGTGCTTGCTGTACACGGTCAGGAGAAACTCCTCCCAACCAACCGCCGAACGCCAAGACATAACGTTGCAAACCAAAACAGCCTTCGTCATCTGGGAAGCTTCTTGAACATGTTCACCTGGGCAATGTGGGTTCACATGATGTTCTTCAACATTGCGTATCTCAACAAGTCTCGAACAGACGAAATTGTACTTGTACGCATCGGACATTATCTCCTCCAAGATGCAAAAAATAACGCTTGCAATGAAAGCAAAGAACATCATTCTGCAAACTCCTCCGGGTTGCGGCGGCGACAAACCGTGGCATACAGACGAGAAACCCAAAGTTTGCAAATGTTTGAAGATATGTTAAACGTACGTTTCATGTTGCACGGAATACTTTTGAACGGTCTTTGCCTTGCAGCTGTCATGTGGGGGCCTGGAATCCAAAACGCTACTCCTCGCAACTTGTCAAAAAACTTGGACAACGCAACACATGCACAAATTCAAGACCTACATGTGCCAATGTTTGGCCGAATGTTGGTGTTGGGCCAGTCAGTACGCTAACACATCACGAAGACTGTGCCAAGACTCATCGCGTGGTTCGCCTACTTTCCTGCCAAAACCGAACATGTCCCACGTTTCAGTCACACAAATGCCAGGTGACCCAAATTTTAAAGTGTAGCATGCAGCTATCCAAGGCCGCGCTCACACTGTTCAACAAAACCGCGTAAAAGCGGCAAGCTGCTGTCCCTCCCTCTATCCAAACCAGCTGCATACAAGGCATCACGCGAGTATTCGTTGTATTCGTGGCCCGGCCAACAGGGAGTGCGTCACAACGAAGCAACGAGGAAAAGAAACAGCGAATGTGCATTTTGCACGAGCAACCTGGCATCCAAGGAAATGTCATTGGGTCTCGGTAAGGCCATACAGATCGAAACAACGGTTCCATCTCATTCTGTAGGCATACGGATGGGCACAGCATTGCATTCAAAAGAAAGAACTTGCAGCGCAAACGCGGACGATGAGCTTCACCGCTTACGGATGCCCCGACATTCTGGGATTCTCGGGTGTCCCCGGCTGGAAGTATTGCGCGCGGACAGCTTGAAGATGATCGAACCAGCTGTACCAAAGAAAGAGACGCAAATCAAAGCACAATCGGCGGACCGACAACGGTCCAAGTTAAATTGACAGAACACTGCGGCGTGGATGCTTAATAGCCGCGGCTTGGCAACAGGCTGGGCTTCCAAACGGCAATCGAATTCGCACTCACAGTCCCCAGCAAAATACAAGTCGGAAGGAAGGCTCCGATGTCCCTGCGGTCGACATTCCTGCCAGCGGGCCGCTTTTGCTCAATGCGTCACGGATCGACCGCAACTGCCGTCTGAGTCCCGGCCTCAGAACTCTCTGAAACGACGAGGTCGCGATTGAGCTGATTACACAAGGCATCGAGCACAACACGGGCCAATCCGGCTTGTTGAACTGTTGAACTCCTCCGGCCGCTCGCGCGTGAAGATTCTTTTCCTGAACAATCCAAACTTCATGAAGAACAAACATAGAAGACACACGCGGAAACCTGCACAAGCAAGACTAAACTTCAGTCTGGTGTACCACGAATTGGCAATTCCCTCGCACGGCACAAGAAGAAGCAACGGAATGGGATTGGCAACTGCTTGTGTCAAAATGATCTAGGTGTGACTTGACTTGCACTGCCAGAGAATGACAACAAATTTGTTTTTCTCAGGCAGTCTTAACGGCGCCCACAACAAAAACTGCCTTTTGCACACTTCGCATCACATTTGCTTGTCTCAGGCAGTTTGCTTAATTGGATGTCGGGCGCACAGTCGGTCACACCTTTTTTCTTGGAGGTAGTGGCAGAATCTCGAACCCTGCCCGATATTGCAAGCTGTGTAACCACCTCTCACCAAATTGTTTGGAATGATGTTTTTTGGGATGACGACGCACTTCTCAAGTTTGCGCAGTTTTTCCTTCTTATCCTGGGAGAGGTGGGGGTCAAGAAGGCCGCAAGCCGGCCCCAGTAAAGCTGTGCTGAAACCAATCACGTTGACCCAGAACAACTCTGGTAGATGCCATGTCATCATGTACTTCCAGGAGCCCAAGCGCCTTCCCAGCGCGAAGCAAAAAACTTGATTCAAATAGCACGTGAAAAGAAAACGGCATTCGCTGCGAGCGCAACCAAGCAGGGGCATCATTGCTGACTTGCTGAACAGTGGTGCGTTGCGATGTTTAAAGTCCCTAAACTCTTCGTGTGATGCAAAAACGTGGGGATCTTGCGGGAATCCACGGGGTTGCTCCGCAGTTCACCCCATTCACTTAGTCGGAGAAAGAGACCGAGTGCATTATTCCCAGTCCGTTGTCTGAAGCATTCCATTGTGGTACATGCGTCTTTCACTTAAACAAATAAAATTGGATTTCATGGCTTTTCATGTTTCATGCGTCTTCATGCGTATTCATGCGTCTGTATTTGCGTTGCGCATCACAAATTTGCTCTTTTTCGAGGTGCAGCAAAGACCGGCCAACAGTCTACATGCTTTTGCCATCACTTCGCACGGACAACACAGTGCAAATTATGGTCCATCCGTGCTGTCAAACGTGATCACCTCTTTAACATCCATGAACAATCGCAGGCGGACAAAAACAAACCCAGGCCATTTGGATCATGTTGCATCATCGGCTTTTTTTTAAGCGGGCGCCCCGTTACCACATCAGCACAATGGGCCGGTCTATTGCGACAGGTGAGGACAAGCAGAGACTACAAAGCGACCAAAACGCAACACAGAAGCACAACCCAAAAAGCAACAAAGGTGAAACGCTCCCTCGCTCAGAACAGGACGATGTTGATGCAGTTCCGTCATCCCTGTTTGCTCAGACCAAAAGCAGCATCGCAAAATGCGATTCCTGGGAGGTCCGGGCCGGACGTCTCAATTCTTGACATAAGTTCCGACGCCAAATTCAGCGCCGCAAAAACTTCTTTGCCATCTTCGCACTGCGCGCCTGGAATTCCCCTTAGAACGGCAGCGGAGTTGAGGCGAGCCCATTTTCAATATACAATGGTTTTTAAACCGGGGAAGACACGACTCCGCTACATGTGTACCTGACATCGCGCCCAGTTTATGCGACCCAAACTGACACATTCCCAAGCCCTCCTGGTGCCCTGTGTCAGAGGTAACTGGCCTCAGGGCCCGGAGCCAGGACATCCGGCCCCAAAACAGCCCCAGTTCCGGAACCAAGGGGGGCATAGGAACCATAAGATGCCCGACTATGAAATTCGGTGGCTCAAAAATGATGGTGAAGGTTGTACAGCTGTGAAAACACGTAAACATCTATGGTTTTGCACAGCCCCTGGACTCCGGGGCATCTGCTGGTGTTGTCGTGCCATTGGGGCTTTGGGCGGTCGGGTTTGTAGGGCTTTGCTCTGCTTTGGTGCACCAAAACCACCCCCGTCCCGCACATAGGCGTGGCCGTTCACCCCCACCCCAAGTAGATAGATGTGCAATACAAGACAAGTACCGTACAAGTAATGGAGGCCCAGACGACGAAACCCCCCACGAAACTTGCCATAGCCTTAGGAGCTTTGTATCCCTCTTACAACCTCACATCCATAACTCCCACAAAGCCATACAGCCTACAGTATAGAACCATTTCCAGACATCATAAAACGCCTATAAAATTTGACAAGCATCTACAAAGCCTGTATCAAACCTATTCTTTGCTAACTGCTTCCACAGCCCTTCTGCATATATATATATATCCCTATACAAGAAAATGTACAGCAGAATTGTTGTTTAAACCTTCTCGTTTCGCTGCAGGAAAGATACCCCTGTTACAGTTGTAGAAAGGCAGTATTGCAAAGCGTTTCTTCTAAAAACCCGTTTTGAAACCATTGCAACAGCTCCAAACCCTGATAGCGCTCTTTTGCAACTGAAAAAACGGCAGAATTCCTGAGGAACCTCCATACAGCGGTGATTCAGCTTGCTTCTCAAGCTTCATGAAACCGTCACCTTCAAGACTAAGCTCAAATCCCAAACCACAACCTCACCGGACCAGGGAACTAGAAGCGCCTCAAAGCTCTCAATTTCAATTTGATGCCTGACGCGACCACGTCCACCAGAGAGCGAGATGGGCCACCCACGCCAACCCTCCAGCCCAATGCCCACACCGTAAAACCAACAACAGATCTGGGGATGGGAGGGGGGGGGGGGTTTGGAATCCCGCAATCAGACCACGCCAGGACCACCGAGGGAGGGGGGGGGTGCGCAAACAAGGCGCCTGGATATAAGGATTCAGGAGTTACGGTTCCGGGTCTGTTTTTACGGTTCCGGCCTGTTTTTTACGGTTCCGGGCCTGTTTTTTACGGTTCCGGGTCTTTTTTTTACGGTTCCGGTGTCGTTGGTTTCGGCAAGATTTTGCCTACACGTGCCACAAACTTGGCTGGGGTGTGCCATATCTGCTCGTGACGACTATCAAAACCAAAACCTGCGTTGGCATCAGCGCAAGGCACGACATCTCCAACCCTTCTCTGTCTGCGCATGATCCTCAAAAGGTGCGTAATGTCGATCTGCAACCCTGTAGCCACATCTCTAGAACTTACCAACGGATCTATATACTAACAACAAACACGGACGGGCCCCCACACCCCACCCCACTCCCTCGAACCAAGGTCATCGTCTAGGTCCAGGATCTTATACCTCCCATTTTTGCTTGTGGACCTTTGGTGACTTGACGGTTGTGGGCCATGGAGTCACAGAGAGATCCTACCCTCTTGTCTCGTTTCTGCGACTCCAGTGATGGGTTGGGTTACGGTGCTTCAAGACATCGATGTTGGAAAAGGGTATCGTCAGCCTTTTATGTCTTTACATGTCGTTCCTGAAGCTTTTCAAGATTAGGTGCGGACTTCTACTATACTACAATACGTCTCAACGTTACCAATCGCTGTGAACATATGGGTGATCGCTTTTTCCAACGAAGTTTTCAGGTTTCGCAGCGCTTAAACAAATTAAAAGGCCGATGAGGTTACAAAAGCTTATAATCAAGCTTGTATAACTGGTATCCTACCGCTGTGAGGGCTTTAGCAGGTTTCCCAAAGATATGCATGGTGGCTTTGCGCATATCATTTCTCTGAAGTAGCATTGTACGTCAGAGGGGTTAAACGATTTTTTCTCTCATTGGTAAAGGCTGTGATTACGCAGGTTTTATACCAGTTTGAGAGGCTTAAAGATACTGTTTTCATGGTGTTACAAAGTGCTTATGTGTTCGGGTGATTTTTAGACCTATATAGCGGATCCGTAATTTTTTGCGTTCTATTTGACTTTGTTGCTCTCGCGCACCACAGCAACAAGGGCCCTTGCGTCTTCTTTTGCGTGATTGATTTAGCCATCCCTGCCTTTGAATCGGCGCTATGAGTGCGCTCACGCGTTTTTAGCAAGAAAAACGGTTCCAGGAACTGGTTCCCGGAATTTGGGGCCTCACTGGAAACCAACCTGATTCCTTATATATGGGTTCTTGGGGGGCTAGGGTTTTTTGAGACGTCCAGCGCAGTCCCCTAGGTTCACGGTCGATCCGTAAATTGTCAGCCAACACCGCGCGGCCTATATGGGAGATCTGGACCCACCCAGAGGAATCTGGGCGGCCCCGCTTCTGGGACCGTCTGCAAGAGAAATGACTTTAGGCGGCCCCAAAAATGGGACCCCACATGCCTTCCAGAAGGCCGGGCGACCCCGTCTCCGAACCCACCAGGTTAAGATTTTTGGAACACACCATCTGCAAAGATAAACTTACAAGCTTCGGCACGCTACCAACCGGCGACATTACAAAAAACCCGCACGATTTCTGCAGTCAGCAATCTTCTCCAAGCAAACTGGCAACCTGGCAACCTGGAAAGGTTCAGGCCGGACGTCTCAATTCTTGACATAAGTTCCAACGCCAAATTTAGCGCCGCAGCTTCTTTGCCGTATTGGAAAGGATCCGCTGCAAGAACAACGCGGAGTTAGTGGGTTGACAGCGCCAGCACAATGGGCTGAGAACATGCAATAACAATCCCATTGCTTCACCGCAGAATATGCATTCACAGGCGTTGAACTGCCGATCCATGAAAACTGCATTATTTCCAGAGGCAGCACAGTCCATTAACCACTGAAGTTAACATGGGGCACGACGGAATTCTTAAGGCACTGATTGTCCACCAACCTTGAGCGCTAATCACCATTTTGGCCTCTAGCTTGTACAAGTCTTGCCGCCAGGTGTCATGCATGAATTAAGGTGCAGACCCGGTCAGGCTGCAGTGCTTCCATACAGCTTCGATGCACATCTTGGATGAGACGTGCTTGCAGGTTCCAACAAATGCACAGGTGCACAGAAAGGTGCGGTTTAGAGATGCAGGTGCAGCGTGCCGCGTCTCCGTTCCAGAGCTGGTTTGCAGGTGGGTTAGTGCCCTGCGCCATGTGGGCAGGGCCGCAGGACTTGTGGAATTCCACATAAGGCCCCCAGAATGCAGAGATTTTTTACTGTGTGTTATGTCTGAGCACTGTGGGGCTTGGGTCTATGCAACCCGTCTTGTTCCATGCGTGCGCTTGTTCTAGCTTTAGTTGACGCCTTAAACTTTCACACTAGTGCAGACAAGTGACCAGGAGATCTCTCAATTGCTTTTTTGAGGGATTCTACAAGGCCTACAATGCCTATGGATCTTTCTTAGGTGCGCGCAATTGCAGTATCTTCAAGTGTCTGGAAAATTGGCCGCTACGTGGAGCAAGGAAGATAGGTGACCCACTTAGCAAACAGGCTTCTGCAACTTGCTCAAGGTTCCACCAATGAGCGCAGGCTGAGCAACAAGGAAGCCTGCTTGCAGAAGCCTAACGGCTTTGCCAGTCCCCTGCTCAGTATGCAAAATAGAACATGCCAGCCTGGCCTTGGAAGTCTGTATGCGCGTGGAGCAGAAATTTGAATCCAATGTAATTGAAAATAAAGTGCTTGTAAATATATTTGTATCTGAATCTTTTTGTTCAGATTTATCAAAAGCAAATGCAATATCATACGTTGCACACAATGGTCGAATGTATTTTATTATTCATGCGCAGTTTGCGGACGAACTCCCAACAATGCATTCAGACATGTGGAGTCCGGCACGCAAGGAGCAGTCAGCTTTGCAGGAGAGAGCAAGCACTAAGTGGCGTTGCCTTGCAGCATCAGCCCAGTGTTCGTGACCAATTGCAGAAAGATTACCTGCTGCTCCACAAATGGGACTCCGATCTTCAAAATAACAAATTTAGCTGGTTCTCTTTTCTCATTCTGCTTCTCTACGAAAATTATGATCAGAAGGCATCGTTGAATTTCAGAAAAAGTACGTATCCGAATTGCCTGAAAACTGAGACTTGGTGAAGAAGTCTTGAACTTTCCCGTTGCTGCAAACAAGGAGTAATACGGGATCCCCGAAACTGTGTGAGAACTCGCTCGAACCTCACAGCGCCGTGCAATCAATGGCAGTAGGGGGATGAAAACCTGCATTCGGCTGCTAGCGGTTGCTTCTTTGCAGTCACAACTTCTTTTACACTTGCACCCTCCTTGGTAGATAATCGTTCCGATGGCAAGGTGATCTTGAGGCTTGGCGACAAACTTTATTGGACACCATCGTGCTGGATGGGTGCCCGGAGATCGACTCTGCAACCGCCCATGTCTTGATCTTAAAGCTTGAGGCTTTGCAACCTCCAGCGCTGAAAGGCCACGATGGAGTCACTGAATGTCCTCAACCACTGGGGATATTATGGCGGGGCGAGAGGCTCTTTCAAAGGCTCCATTCTTTCGAGATGCTAAGAATGAGCTGCAAATGGAGCTGATTCACCCGAGGGAAGCGCCTGAGATTGCACAAAGGAGATTGCCCTCAATCGCAGAACCAGAAAGACTACTTCGTGCAGCAACATGGGTGGTTCGGTGGAATTCAACATGGGTGATTTCACTTAGGTGTGGAAACTGGGCATTGGAGCCGTCCAACAAGGACTGTGTGTTTGATGTGCCAGCTTCTTGGAATGCGCAGGAGCCCGGCCTCTTTTGGCTTGTAACTGTAATGAATGTAGAACCAATTGTTATCGTTCCATTTAAATGCTTACGCCAATAAGTTTTTTGTATGCGCACAATGTCATCGCGTTTGTGGCAGACCGTGCTCTAAAAGGGTGTTTAGATTGGATTGCTTCCGTCTTGTTCTCTCTTGTGTTGTGTGTTCGCACCTGGTTGTAAGAACGACATTTGGGCAAGGAAGTTCGGAGACGCCGTATTGCGAAGTGCAAGACGGGTCCCATGGTCTCACGGGCCCATGCGTCGAACTCTGTTTCCCGCCCACAGCTCCTGCCCTTGACTCCGTGCTCGTGATGGCTCCAGTCCTGCAAGCCTCGGTTGTCATTTTTTGAAAATGTGATGGAATCAACTTCCATTCCTGCTGGCTGGAGCTTTCAGGGGGTTGCGGGACCTTCGTTCCACGCCGTACTGACGCAGCGGCAAGTTTCCACAAAGCCCGTATTTGAACATCCAGACGCATCCCGACATAATCCATGTGTTCGCATGCTGCGGAGTTACAAGGGTTGGTTGCTTGCCTCCGTTTTGCTTGCCTTGCAAGTGCGTGTTTGGCAGATTTATCGATTTTTGACAAGTCGGTGCAAGCAGAGGCCCGGTATCTCTCCTCACAGTCTTTCTTGTTTCTACATACCACCACCGGCCTTCGCCCGCACTGCTTCATGAAACTGAACAAAACTTGAACAGTTTTTTTGTACATCTGTGGGTTTGGAAGTTCAACCCCGACCAATAATAACGAAACGAAGTATGATTCGTGCGTTTATTGCGTACAGCATTTGTGCGCTTCATTTTCTTTCTTTATAATTGCACCCTTAATAACACCAATATTACTACTAAAGGAAGTTCACTATATTCACGCACTTATAATGTCATTATTACAGGCAAGTTTACGCGCGCTATAACAATAGTAATAGAGTTTACTCCAAATTCCAACCTCTCGTGTCGGGTTTTCGTTTCTTGTGTTCATAATTCGAGAAGTAGGTGAGCAGTAGAGAAGTGGAGAATTAGTCTAAATTCCACACCCCATCGTTTCTTGTTTTTGTTTCTTGTGTTCATTCGACAGATGAGAATCAATAGAGAATTATAATCTACATGATAGGAAAGTCTTGTCTGACGTAATCAAAAAGCGGGGGGGGGGGCTTGCGGGGGGTTGTTGCCGGCCCTGCACGGCCACCCTTCTCAGTGGCTTGCTCCCGTGTTCCATGGGATGCCCTTTCTCATGGGGCGTTGGCTCACACTGCGCTCTCTCAATTCAGGGGGGTTGGTTCGCGTTCGGGATCCCTTGGTAGAGGTTAGTAGCGGTGCTTGCAACTTGCATCATGTTCGGTGTCAGTCTGACTTTTCGGTGATGGCTCTGGGCGATGCATGGAGAGACTGACGATGTTTGCAATGATCTTTGTCATGTAGTGGTACTTGGTACTTCGCATGAGTTCTTAAATTGGCAACTTTAAAACGAGTTTTGCAACAAAATTTTTGTTTTTCACGTTGGGCGTGGTGTTTTTGTATGGTGTTTTTGGACATGTGATTTTTGTGATTTTCGTAAAGCTTAAGGGAGACAGCAAGAAAGCTTGCTGAGAAGGAACAAAGGGCTTGAAGTTGAGGTTGAATGCTGAAAATAACAGGGCCGAGAAGGAAAAGGACGAGAAGGGAGAGGCCGAGGGGTGAAAAAGGCGATGGAAACGGGCGATAGGACAGTGATGAAAAACGACGGTGAAAAGGATGCAGGCAGGAAATTCGAACGCTCCTGTTAGGGGCGAAAGCCTATGAAGCGATAGCTGTAGTGAGTTTATCAAGAGTTCTCGACAACCAAGATTATTTTGAGAAGATGTTTCGCAACAACAACAGTGTGTTAATGGAAAGCCCAGTGGCGTGGGAGAGGAGAATTGAAAAAGGCCAATGCCAAAGGCAGCTTCTGACAACAGATGGCCGAAGTGTCTCAGAATGATCGAGAACAGCTTTGGCGAGGAGGAGAAAAAGAGTCCGCTTGCAATTTGCAGTAAGACAGACGTATTGGAGGATGAAAAGTGAAGCAATGACAGCCACTATTCAGGATCAGCAAAAAGATGGAGGTGCTTGAAGTGCGGCCGAGGGTAGGATGTTTGACGGCCCCGGTATAAGTGCTGCCGATGTTACCTTGACCATGTTCTCAGTGATAATATATGCCTGTCCATTCTGAAGCAACACGATCACTACCTACAATGTCACGGAAGGTCTTTGTGCATGATTGAGGGAAACTTTGACAGGCGGGCACATTCGATCAGTGGCATGCCTATTTGCAGGCACCGTTCGTGCTCTTTTGGTTGACGGAGCGATCTTAAGAGGCGCGTCGTGAAAGGGCATTGTGATGTGTTATGGGCGCTGCTCACTCAAGGTCTTAAAGCCACAAGGGCAATGGAGAAGAGTGCAACGCAACAGCTATCAGCTATATTCTCTGGATGCGCAGAGCACGTTGAGGTTTCGTTTCCTTTCACCCATGATATTACATTTGGTGCCAAGTCCTACTTGCATGTATCGTGTACTGACTGGTTGGGATCCATGTGTATCCTGAATGCAACTGATTGCCACTTGTATCGCTGTACATATGACATTTTCGGAGGACTGGTAGCTGTGTGCTAGGTACTCGTACTTGTGCAGTTGTTGCTGTCTTGTGAACTATCTTGAATAGCCAGGCTCTGTGGCTGGTGACGTGTCGCGGATTCAGCTTGTTCTTTCACGTCTGTGAGTTGATTGAAGGCCCACGCGCACCAACCCCCGCTAGCTCGCAGGAAAAGAAATCTGGCAAAGGAGACGCGTAAAGGTCAAGAGGGCGGCGACGCCCTCGGGCTGCCGCCGAGGCCCTACGTGTCGCGCACATGGACTCACGCTCAATGCGGCGAACAGGCTGGGGCACCGTGAAAGCTGTGCCTGATCATGGACCAAAAGGCCGGTGAAGGTCGGCCGGCTGCACTGAACAGATGCTGCACGTGAAAATAGCCATCAGGCCAAGGAGGATCAGTCCATCTGATCGAGCTTGCCCGCAGCCTTGCGCTCGTCGTCCTTCTTCTTACTTTCCGTCTTCGGCTTGTCGTCCTTCTTCTCGTCCTCCGTCCGGGGCTTGTCATCCTTCTTACTTACTTGTGTCCTCCATGCCTTCTTGATCGAGCAGCTGCATCACAAGCCCGGCCTGGGGCTCTCCAGCGCCAGATAAAAATGCAGTGTCCTGTTCCTTCAGCGTTCTCATGCAATGCTAGCACGCCTTGGTCATTGACACGGCTACTGCCTAAGTACCCCGAAGCGTTGATGCCACACGTTGCCGTCCGTGTGTTTATGTGTGTGTGTGTGTGTGCGCGTGCGTGCGTGCGTGCGTGCCCTGGGCTGCTGCTGTGCTCCCCCCACTTGCCACATTCCGACATTGAACAATACTGGCACAGTTCAACCACGCAATACTGGGCAGATGTTCAAAAGTCATAACAAGTAAACATGAAGGTGTTGAAGTACAGCACTCTTGGATCTGAAGCATTGTGAAATTCAGCTTTTGCAGTAGTTTTCACTATTTCCACCCCTTTTCAATGGGATGCAAAGTTTGATTTTAAAGTTTTTGATCCCAAATGACAAAGATTTTTTCCATATTTCAAACCGTGCTGTGTTTCATGAGTGGCTTTCGAAAGAAAAGTTTCAGATGTTTCAATGTGCAGAGCCCTGCTCATCATGATGATGCCTGCGGCTTTTTTGGCTGAGGCCTAAACTCCTTAGGCAAGTCACCAGCCTTGCAGAGCACAGGAGGCCTAAACAGAGCAACGGCCAGCAAAACCACATGACAAACATTATGTTGGCACAGGCTAAGGCGCAGGGCACGCAACGGCGCAGGTCCTGCAAGTAAGAAACAGTCGTTGTTACGGAGCACGGACGCATGAATTTGCAAATTGCCGCTACTGGAGGCTGTCCTCCGTCTGGCCGCCGCGCCGTAGGTGTTGTCATTGTTGGAGGCGTTAAACTCTAGACAGGTAGTACGAGCTGACACTTTTTTTCACAGTTCTCGAACTTTCATTGGGCCAAAGTGCCTGGGCAAGCTGCCATGCCCCAAGCCATGAATGAGGCCGGGGCAGTTTGTGGTTGAAAGATCCTGGTTGGTTTGGTTTTGCCGATGTGTGCAAATCTCTCGTGCCCAGGCAGGGCTTTTGAACTCCATGCCCTTGGAGGATCTCAAGGCTTGTTGGTTTGCGTGGTTTTGAGTGGATTGCCTTCAGTCGTGACAAAATGCATCGTTTCTTGCTGCGTGTGGCTGTAAGCATGCATGATTGGATTTCAATGTTTGGGTTGCAAAATCACGCTTCCTGCAGGTTACCTGTGAGCGCTTGGAGCGCAGTTGCCAGGTGAGGGCAGCATGATGCTCGCAGTCACATGGTTGTTTTTTCGAAGCCAAGCATCTCCATTACAGTCATGTACATCGGCGTGTATGTAGGCAGAATGAGATGTTTTGGGTCGTCAGCAATCCTGCGTTCCTACGGACTCTTCCTACGGACTCTTCGACAATCTGCCAATGCGTGGTAAGCGTTCAGGAGTCGTGCGTTGCACAGGACATGCGATCATTGCTTAGCGAGTTTGAAGAGGAGCAGGCCCGACATGTGTGCAGCTTTGTGTTCTGATTTCGACATGTTCGCGGGAAAGAGAAGGATGTTTATTCATGGCTTGCATGATACGGTGGTACAACACAGCAGCACAATTTAGACGTTGGCTTCGCGGGATGTTTAGGTTACTCGAACGTCTCACCGTGCAGCTTCAGAGCAAACGTTGGGCTTGAAGAAAAGTGTGTTTTCTGCATCTGCATGAAGGCGATGCTTCGCCAAGAGCAAAATCGGCTGCACAAGCTGCCAAGCTTCATCAAGTTGGCAAGCGTTTAGACAGTTTCAACAATCATGAGTCATATAATGTCACCGAGTCCTTTTTCACCACCACCACCTTGCAACTTACTGGAACTGAGGCGTGTGGAGAAAGCGCAAAGGAAGGTCAAGGGCAGACAGGACCGGAGCCTTCGGTTGTGTAAATATGCGTAGATGGCGGCGTCGAGAGTCGTGGATGCTTGCGATTTGTTCCTCAGACTTCAAACACCGCTTTCGTGGCCCCACTGTAGGAACGCTTTCTCGACAACCTTTTGAATGACATGGAGCAGCTTGAGGCCATCATGGTTTCGAGAAGTTTCTGATTCTCTGATGGATTTCGGTCGGGGGCGCACCCACAGAATGTTTTGATGGCTGGATGTTTTTGTTTTTCAATATAAAGTTGCAATGGCTTATGTCACTGTCAACGGCGCGGTGGTGCTGAGTACTGTTACTTTGCAGGTGTCGAATTTGCTCTCGAGCATTTTCCGTGCGAAAGAAGAGCAAAAGGTCGACGTCTGAGGAGAGCGCATGATGCGGTTCTGCAGCTTCGGGTGGCCACTTTGACCTGGAGAGCGTTACGAGTGCAGGAGGGAAGTTTGCGGGGTCAGCAGACAGTGGGCTCGCGTCAAGTGCGGGGGTCTTTGGCCCTCAATCCCGAAAGAATGAGGAAGAAAAAAGGTAGATGGAAAGAAAGAAAGAAAGAAAGAAAGAAAGAAAGAAAAAAAGAAGAAATAAAGACAGAAAGAAAGAAAGAAAGAAAGAAATAAAGAGAAAAACAACGAAATAAGACAAAAAGAGCGAGAGCGAGAGAGGGACAGAGTGAGAGAGAGGGCGAAAGAGAGCGCACTATGAGAGAGATGTGTGTGTGTGTGTGTGCGCTGAGAAGCGGTGCTGAGGCAAAGAGGCGCCGCTGGACTGCTGCCGAAAGCCAAGGCAACTGAAGCTCTCTCTGAATGTCTGAAGATCTACCGGGATTCCGAACTCTTCCATGCGGTTCGGCTACTTTGGGTTTTATGAACAAGCTCAGCATTCAGTAACGGGACCAGACGGGTCCTTTCATGTCATACAGCGTGCTTCACTGCTGCTCGGGCCAGGGAAAAGATAATTTTAAGGCTGAAAAGATTTTTGGGGACTGGCCTTCTTTGGACATGGCCCAGATCCCAACCAATCCGATCAGCCATGTATTTCTGCTATGACACTGGCAAAGCCCCTATGACTCCTTCGGAACGCTCTACACCCGAATCTGAACTGGCGCATACTGTCGCTCCGGACCCGAGCCAGCTGTCTGAAAGCATCAGCGTACCTTCCGAGATGTGCGCCAGGTGGCAAGTCGACGGTGCAACAAAAGCTCCAGGAGCTTAGACGTGCTGAGAAGCTTAGATGGCTATTGCTGGCTCATCTTGCTCTTGGAATAGTCGTTCTGAAGTCCAGGTCTTTGCATTAGTTCATGCCAATTGTGCAAACAGAAGACGGATGTACGAGCCCAGCAGGACAACGATCTCTCTGGACCCTTTAGTGATGTCAACGCTGGGAACTCACCTTCCGGCGAACTGACAGATGTTTGCGCCTTTGCTGGGGCATGCTGTGGGGCTTATGTTTTGAGGTTGGGGTTTGAACACGCGATAGCAGCATGATGGATGGAAATTGGTCAAGCAGCGGACGGAAATGCGTGGCCCGACAGCACTCCACTCTGAACTCTTTGGCATATTTGGTTCATGTGCTTCCTGCTTCCTTTCAGCTCTCATGCTGTCAGCGGATCTCGGAACAAATCTGACTGGTGAGGTCCAACTTTCTTGGGCCTTCGGTCTCCAGAAAGGTGGGTTCGGAGCTCAGCAACTCTTTCGATCAGCTTGTGCGAGAGAGCATAGTCCAGAGGTGTGGCCACAGCCTGAAGAAGACAGCCAATGAACTCAGTTCTGTTCTGCAGGATGAAGCGTGCCGAGTTTGGCACCGAAGCAGCAGAGCTGCAGAAATGGGTGGTCCGCTCAGAAAGCTACGTGAAGTCTGAGCATCAGCAGGCTCAACAGACATGCAACGGCTGCATTCTCGTTCAGCAAACTGCTGGGGTATTGGATGCTTCCAATGTCACTCCATGGTCAAATGACCTCAGGCTTCATTGCCAGTGCATTGCATGCGTACTTGTCAGTGGCTTCAGGTTCGAGAGGTCATGTCAGGCGATCCGGTGGCTCGAAGCTGAGGGAGTGTGCAGATGACAGTGGGCCAGCCAATTTGTTAGCATGCTGCAGATGTCCTACAGTTTTCAGAGGGACATCAAGGGCTACTGCTACTGCTACTGCTACTACTACTACTACAACAACTACTACTACTACTAGTCCTACTACTGCTACTCCTACTACTACTCCTACTCCTGCTCCTACTCCTACTCCTACTACTACGACGACTACTACTACTACTACTACAACAACTACTGCTACTTCTGCTACTACTGCTACTACTGCTACTAGTGCTACTACTCCTACTACTACTACTACTACTACTACTACAACTACTGCTACTACTGCTACTACTGCTACTACTGCTACTACTGCTACTACTGCTACTCGTGCTACTACTCCTACTACTACTACTACTACTACTGCTACTACTGCTACTACTGCTACTACTGCTACTACTGCTACTACTGCTACTACTGCTACTGCTACTATTGCTACTACTGCAACCACGACGACGACGACGACGACGACGACGACGACGACGACGACGACGACGACTGCTTGTCTTGAACTTCTGTCACGACTTTTGCTACTCCTACAAACAGACAAACAACCTCGCCACTACACGAACTACTACTACTGCTACTACTACTACTACTACTACTACTACTACTACTACTACTACTACTGCTGCTGCTGCTACTACTACTACTACTACTGCTACTACCACTACCACGACCACTACCACTACCACTACTGCTACTACTGCTACTACTGCTACTACTGCTACTACTCCTACTACTACTACTACTGCTACTACTACTACTACTACTACTCCTACTACTCCTACTCTTCTGTCACTACCGCTACTACCACCACGACGACGACGACTGCTACTACTACTACCACCACCACTACAACTATTCCTACTCCTGCTCCTGATCCTGATCCTGTACTCCTCCTACTCCTGACTGCGACTGCGACCTCGTTTTATATTTCTTTTTGACATGTTTTCCTCAGCAGGAACGAGTGGGAAGGCCGAGGCAGTATGCCACGTGTCGACTCCGTCCTTCCTACCTTCCTGTTCTTTTTTTTCCCTAAATAACTGGATTCCAGTTGTGCCCTGAACCCCGATGGGCGGGAAAGAGACCTTTCGTTCACCGGCCTCAGCGCCTTGCTCCACCAAGCTGCGCGTGCGCGTATGCGGGCTGCGGATTCTCGAGTTTGTTGAGCAGTTGTCGAAATTACGGTAGCTTCCTGGGATCGACAAATTCTTCTGGGTGCCTCTACCCACGCGTTCAGGAGATGCGTCCCTGCACTCACAACCTGGATCAGTTGGTTCCAACCTAGTTTGGGACGCCCTGGGCACCGGGCACCGTTCTGTTGTAAGGCCGAGGCTGAAGCACTGCCCGACGCGATGTGGGCAGCGCAGCTAGCCTCGACCTCATTGCCCAATGGCTGTGCAAGGTTCCAGGCTTGCAGTTTACAAGGCTTTAAGAGGTTGGCTTGAAGTTACCCGGAGGTCTGTGTAGCACTCTTGCCAAGGCGCAAAAATTCTGATGCCAACATGCCTTGATCATGTGCCCGTAGGCGAAGAGAGCTGTGGAGTCTTCGTCGTCGTCTTAGCTGCTCATGGCCAGAGTTGAAGCAAGGTGGTCGAGATCTTTCTTGGGGTCTGAACTTTGCCACTAGACTCACGAAATCTGCTCTGTGACTGGCTTGCGCACTGAACTTTGTTGCCTGCAGCAAGGCCACAGAAGGCTCGCCACAGCCCATCGTCCAGTCCCAAAGCTCCAGGTGAGCTCGGGCTGGGCCATCAAGCCGTCTGTGGTAGTGGAATGCAGTGGATGTTTTGTTTTGCTCAGCCTGTGCAGAGCAAGGATCCCGTTTGCAGTGTTTGCACCTGAAGGACCTGGGATGGGCTTCTACACAGAGCCCGGGCACCGAGTGTTGTGATTCCGCGTCTCGCCCTTTTGGCAGAAAGACTGCTTGAGACCGCCCTTTTGGCAGGCAACCTAGCCCGACCGCGGTCATCAGGCATCAGGGCACCCGAGGATTGTGTGCTGGTGCTCGACCGCGTGTGAAGCCACGGTTATCGAGGGGAGGCATAAGGAAGTGGCATGAGGAAGCATCAGCAGATGCAGACCTCTCAGACCTGATAGGCCAGCCGTGCGAGCCCCACGGCCGGATGGCGAGGTGGGATCTTCCATGCTTACTCAGTGTCAAGGGGGTCTTCTCGTTGCCAGAACCAGCCCCCAAAGCGATGCTAGTTCTGCACTTCACGGGGAGAATGGAAGACAAACTTGGGGTGAGGGAGCGGAACGAAACCCACATCCCATGGCACATCGGTGAGTCAGTGTTTTGTGCACCACTTGTGCCGACCAGCATTGTCGCTCAGAGAGTGTTTGAGAGATTCTCTAGCGCAAGGTATTCGTTGCACGAGCATGACCAAAATCAGCCCGTGCTGGTATACAACCCTTGCACCAGATGTCACATCGCTGAGTACCGGTCCAGGCATCTCCTGAGCACAGTGGTGCCGAGGCCGTCGTTGTGGCAACTGATCTTCGCAGAATGTTTGCAGGCTTCATTGTATTGGTTCCTGTAGACGTTGTCACAGGGTTGACAAGCCATACTGATGGCGTTTAAAGATGGTCCTACTCCCTGCTGTTATTGGCTGTTGCTAGTGCTACTGGCGGCATGCTGAGGGGGTTGTCGTAGGTGGCCAGAAAAGCACCACGAACGGGCACATCCTCCGGTGTGCAGGATCCCAGTCACTTCGACACTCTGGTTGGCCTCGTGAGCAATGTTGCGGGTGGTCGCCTTAAGAAGGAGACCGGAAGCAGCTGCTTGAAATATTTGGGAAGTATAAATTGCTGCTGCTTCCAGAGGTCCTCTGTGTAACCTATATACTGTTCAGTCGGGTAGAAGACATGCGGGGATATTTCGAGACTGCGAGCAGAACTGAGTGGGTGTGGGGATTCTCGCTTTCTCAGAAACCGTCAGAGGTCACCAGGTAGCCCAGCAGATGGAGAGAAGCTTCGAAGCAGCGCAGCACCTTGCGCAGCAGGCCAGCTCTCGAATTGAGGAGCTTCGCCTGTGCTCAGAATCCTTTTTGTCAGGCACGTGCTGCTTCCAAAGCGCGCATGGATGGCCGCGGCAGTTGGAGCCCTTGTCAACGGGAGGATCAGCAGCGAGTCGAAACGTTTCGCTTGCGATAGAGCGTGCTTCGTCATGTTAAGGGACGGTTGGCAATGAGAAGATGTCAAGAAGCTTTACGAAATGCCGTTCATCATACGTTGAGAAATAATAGATCCCTTGGCAAGCTCCACACATCTTTGAACTCCGGAAATTCGCCCAGGCGGGGCAGACATGCCCGCTGCCCCGACATTCTCCAGGCGACTGCAGGAGGCTGGCATCTGCCAAGCGCCCCCGAAAGAGTGCAAAGCGCAAACGAGTCTCCGTGCCAGCGCAACGAGTGCCAAGTGCTCTTTTGAGAGACGCAAGTGGTCATTCGGCAAGGCGGGTGCCGTCATCAACTTCTTCGCAGATTGGGCCACAGGCACCACCGGAACTGGCCGACATTGTACATTGTCGGCCATGCCAAAAAAGCCAACGAATCAGAATCTGAATGTGGGCTTTGCCACTTCCGTTGCCGCTGCTTCTTGTATTCTCCTTGCAGGAAAAGAGGCCGAACTCTCGAGAGAGGGCGAGGCACTTGTTTTGAGCTGCAGACAATTCATACAGTTTTTGGAGTAGCAAGGCATCGCTTCCTGTTCACACACACAGAGTCTGCGCATGTGCGCTACTTGTACTGACTTGGTGTGGCAGGGCGAGGAAGTGCCTCGTGCTCAGGAAGCCCGTTAGGTCCATTAGTGCATGTGTGTGTGTGTGTGTGTGTGTGTGTGTGTGTGGCGACGAGGCCCTTGTTGGAGCAACGATTTCGAAGCTGCTTCTTCAGGTATCTTCCGAGACCTTTGCCTTCTGACAAGGACTGTGAAGCAGAATGCCAGATTGCGAATCGTATCTCTCAAACTGCAAAGGGCTCCAAATCATCAGACTCCCGAACATTAAATCGAAGCCCAACCGCATCTGAAGTCGAAATCGGCTGCAGGGACACTGAAAGTAGTGTGGTAGTCTCCAAGTACTGCCGCTCCCCTCCAGGCGCAGGCGAGGCTAGGGGAGGCAGGGAGCGAGCCGGGTGCCCCAGTCAGGGCAAAGGGTTTAGGGTTTAGTGTTTAGGGTTAAGGGTTTAGGGTTAAGGGTTTAGGGTTTAGGGTTTAGGGCAAAGGGCAGATGCTGGATTGCCAGGGCCAGGGATTAGGGGCCGGCGGAGCCAATATATGCTACTGATCGTCCTGAACTCGTGAGTCCCTCCACTGTGATGGACACCACGACATACCATAACGTGCAGAAGGGTTGCCACAAAAATTGCTGCCTGCTGGGCCCCTAAACCCTAAACCCTAAACCCGGCTGTTATGGTCGCCTCACGCAGGCCTGGGAAGACTGGCCCCGTGAGTCGGGACGCACGGCGAGCCAAGTTCCAGGACACTGCAGGAAGATGTTGTAGAAGTATGTAGGGTTTAGGGTTTAGGGTTTAGGGCTTAGGGTAGAAGTCATTAGCTGCGGCATTTGTCCCCGGCTGAGCGTCAGGAAGCGTTTTCCAGCTATTTGCAGCAGAAGGCTTGTCGGCAATGCACCCATCATAACAGGACTCTCTATCAAGCTGTACCATGAAGTGGAGCATTCCAATATGTTGCTGTGGCAGCTCTGTGCACAGGAACCAAGCGTATGTAATTGGCTAGCTCATGTGGTATTCAGTAAATGGTGGGACCCAGAAGCCACATGTCTGGGGCCCTCCATTTCAAGGTTGGGGGTGGGGAGGATGCGGGGGGGGGGGGGCAAAGTATGGATTCAGGGAGTTGTGTTTCGGATTGACGCGGGGAATTCTTTGCTGTTCCGAGGTTTTCCGTGCGAAGCAGCAAGTCGAGTAGTTGGGGAGCCCCCTTGGCCCAGACATGACCGTCTAAAGCGGATTACACGGGCATCCACACCATCCACAACTGCACTCCAAACCTGGAGTTCAGCACCGTGGCCTCGGGTTCTGATTCGCCCCAGCATAGAGGTTGTACGCCAACTGGCAAAGACTTCAGAAAACACCAAATGCCGAATTCAGACACAACAAGCTTTGCCGCTGCTGCCTTTGTTGTCTAGATCGACAGTGGCAGCAGGCGCCTGACCTACAATCACCGGAGAAGTCTGCGCCTTAAGACAAAGTACTGGGGTATGCGTGCCACTGGGTTTCTGTTCGTAGTTCGCATATGTTCGTATGGTGCATTTCCCGATGTCGTTTGAGATTGCGTGCGCCGCCAATATCGGTGGCCCCGCCGCGAGCCGCAGCGCCAGAGGAAGCATCTAAGCAGTTCTAAGCATCCGAAGTTGCCTTGCAGTTGCTGGTTGCGGTGTCTTCCCAGTATTCCAGTGTTTTTTTGCAATCGTTCTTGAAGGATCCAGAGCCCCCAACGCCGCCGCCGGCACCGCCTACCCGCGAGGTCGCACTGTCGGACTGCTGTCGGACTCCTGTCGGGCTTGGCTCGAGTCCATGAGTTGACCTGGGCTCTTTCTGATTCTTTCTCAGATCAGTTGCGAGTTAAGGCGCCTTGCGTTCCGAATGCAGGCGTTGCTCCAGGAAGCCTTGCGGGCGGCAGAGGTGGAAGAAGAGGCGGCAAGCAGTGCTTGAAACGAGCTGACCTGCTTCCATTTTTGTGACGGTTCCTGAGTTTCGTTTCGCCTAGTCTATGTTGCCCTCAGGCCCCCTCCTTATCGCAGGCACCCCAAAACCTTCAGACGCCTCCACCCTTCACAAGATGTGTCCAAACCGTAGCCAACTCGGACCGCCTTTCGAGATGGCTGATGTGTTGGCCGTGGGTACTCTGGTTCGGGCCATGGCAAGGCAGGCTTGCGGGGGGGCAGACGCAAGGAAGGGCGGTCTCCTGCATATGGCATCCCTGCTAACAGTCACCTCGCTGCTGCGGACACGAGTTACGTTGTCTTTGCCTGGAACCTTGAACACTCCTCCAAGGGGTGAGGTGCTCTTGCGTGCGAAAAGGAAATCTGAGTTGTTACCGGAAAATGGGCGGCTGCTCACCTTCAGAATTTCGAAGGCTGCTTCTGCTTCTCACCTCCTTTCCATACTCGATGTAGCAGTGGACCAGTGGGGATTCAACGAGTTCCACGCTGGAGCAGCTTTCTCGCGGCTAGCCAGGCTCAGAAAGCTGCAAAGGCTGCCGAGTGAGCACTTGAACAGTCATGTCTTCCGACGGCTGCAAGCTCGTGTCCTGGATATGATTTCGCAGAGCGTGCTAGAAGCCCGTGGTGCAGCAAACATCTTATGGGCGGTGGCAGTGCTTGCAGTGGAAGAGGGAAGCAGTGGAGGCGGCGGAAGCGGTGGAAGCCGGCTGCTACCTTACTTGGTGCCGCGCCTGGTGAAGTTGGTTGATGACACCTCACCAAGAATGAAGCCACAAGAGCTGGCCAACTGCATCTGGGCGGTGGCACGTCTTACGGATTATTTCGAGGTGCAAGAAGCACTGCCGGGGATCCTGAAAAGCCTCCCTTCCAAGGTCCCTTACATGAAGCCGCAGGAAGTGTCCAACTGTCTCTGGGCTTCGGCGCGTCTCACCACAACAACCCAGGTCCTCGAGATCCTGGAAGTTGTGCCAAGCATAGCAGAACAGGCCGTTCGGCAGGCTGACATCATGGGACCACAGGACCTTTCGAACTGTCTCTGGGCTGCGGCACAACTGCGACAACTGCGAGGGGCATCAGAGGAGGGCGTTCTGGGGCGGCTCGTGCCCCGGCTGGCGGCCCAAGAGCCGCGGGTGGTGGAACACATGATTCCGCAGCATTTGGCAAACTGCTTGTGGGCCTCGGTGTACTTACAAGATGTTTCAGAGATCTTGCAAATGGTTTCGGATCTCGTGCGGCACATTCCGGCCAAGGCGCCTCTCATGAAATCGCAAGAGCTTGCCAACTGTCTCTGGGCGGCAGCGAACTTGGAGGATAAAGTCTTGGACGTCCGGTCCATCGTGCCACATCTGGCAGAAAGTGTTGCGCAAGAGGCAGCCTCAGACAACATGCTGCCGCAGCATCTGTCCAATTGTCTTTGGGCCTCAGCACACCTGCATAGCTCCGTGCGGGAAGTGTTGAACGCCTTGCCATCAATCCTGCGAAAGATGCCAAGCCAGCTCGGCGGCATGAACTCTCAAGAGGTGGCCAACTGCCTCTGGGCAGTAGCGCATCTGAGGGAGGAGGTGCCAGTGCAGCACATGGTCACTCTGCTTCCTTGCCTGGCCAAGCGCTTGGCCGAGACGGTGGAGGGCATGAAGCCACAGGAGCTCTCCAGCTGCCTCTTGGCCTCAAGCCACCTCGAGAGCGTGTCTCCAGAGGTGCTGAGCTCCATGCCGCTCTTGGCCGATCGTTCCAACCGTATTTGGCCTGGAGGCCTCAAAGACGGCGTGGCAGCGTTGACTCCGTTGACTCCGTTGACTGCACGTGCCTGCAAGCAGAGGAAGAGCAGCCGCAGGTCCAACCCAAGCCGTTTTTGCTCAGCTGCCCACGAACCAAGAAACTTACCCAAAGCCCGGCAATTCTCTTTCTCTTTTGTTCCTGGAAAGATGAGATAAGAGAGATGCAGATAAGAGAGATGCTGTCAGGAGACGGTCGAGCCTTGTGCGGCCCCGCGCTCGGACAATTCGAGAAGTTGTTCCCTCAGTCCTTCCTAGGGCCCACTGTTGGGATTTGAGCCCACATGACATGTCACAGGTAGTAGGCCACACACGAAATCACATGAAGCACTGAGTGTGGCAACTTGCGAGAACTTCACGTTCATGATGGTTCTTCACTTTGCATCTGCTTTGCTTTCAATTCCAGTGAACGAAGATGAGTTTCTATTCTACATCGTTGGCATTAGACTTCAGAGCGTCTTGGACGATGTTTGTCCAGACATGAACAGGCTTGTAAGAAGCAACAGTACTTGCGTGTCTTCAAGTGGTAGCTTTCAAGCAGCGTAAAACCCCACAACACTTTGGGGCTCCGAAGACATGTGCCAGATGGTGTACGGAGCGTATGCAGCATTATGCGCAGCTTTTGACCCGACCTGGGAAAACACAGCAAACAAAGCCAGCGAAGGTGCCTTATGGCGTGTTAGCGCAGGCACGCGGCTGGGCAACGCCAAGTGACGAGTATATAGATGTGTTATGAACTTTCACCTTAACCAGAATGTGTCGTTGTTGAAGTGAATCCTTCATGCGAAGTAGCAAGCAGTCTAAGTATGTCTAAATCTTGGGGAGCTTTGGCGTGGAGCCGTGTCTCTCAGCTCACTCCAGGTGCTGCTATGACTGCGCAACTGGAACATGGAAAAGAGTCCTACATGCAATACGCCGGGCCATGTGGCTCAATTGTCTGCCAACTTCTTGCAGGTGACCTCCCTGGCTGGCGGTTGCGTGCGCCTGTCCTGGTTTGGAGCTTGGGCGTTCCGCTGACTTTAACTGACTGAGAATATCTCCGTGTATGTCTGAAGCCACACTTTGCACGCACTGCAGGCTCTTTGACTGGGAAAGCGCGCCCGATGAGATGTCCAGCGAGGAGTGGGCACGTGCCCTAGAAGTCTACCGCAGTTTCTCAGAAGTGATTCGGTGTCCGAACGCCGAGTCGTGAGCGCTGCTGTTTAGTGAGATCAGCTTGTGATTACCAGCGGCTCGTGTACTTACATGGGGTATGGCATAGATGATGGATGCTGGCGCGCAGTGATCGTTGGTGTTGCGCTCTTTGACAATCTTGCTCTGGACAGTGGCAGAATCGTCACGTCTCCTCCCTCGATGTACTTGAAATCGGAGAAGTCTGCGGGATGTTTGACAGTGTCCCAGGTCGAAGGTCTGGGAGACCTCTGGGTGACCTCTGGGAGACCTCTAAGTTCTGTGTCGGGTGTTTGTGGTGCTCTCTGCATCTCTGTGCGGTGGTGAGCCTGAGGCCCGGAGAGGTTTCGAGGTCCTGTGCTCCGAGGAGGGTCAAGAGGCCCAGTACTACATGCATGACATATGTCCGCGTTGCGCACTTCCACGCTTGAGATGTGAATGGCCAGGATTCTGAGGATGTGAAGGTTCTGCCTTTCTCAAAGCCTGGCTCCGAGATGCATGAGTTGTTCCAAAGTTCCTACGAAACCTCGTCTTGAATTGGGGAAGTCCTCGAGTCCTACACTGTGATCTCCGAGTGCAATTCCCATTCAGCGCTCGGAAACTTCCGAGATCACCGGCGGCCTTGGAGCTCCCTGCCGGGCAAAGATACCGCCTCCAGGCATGGGGCGAGCAGCAGAGTTCTCCCCATTTTTCTTTGAAGTCTTCGACTCTGCATTCAACAATATGCAGGCATGTCAGGCCCGCTGGTCACGCATCAGTTGCGCAAGCATACGGTTCTAAGAGTAATCTCTTTTTTCAATGAGTTGGTTGTAGGCTTGTCTCTAGATGTACCTTCCTGCAAGCCTCGGAGAAGCGGTGGCAGAGTTTCATGCGGCGTGCTGTTTTTCTTGTACTTCTCTCTCCGGGGGCGTGCAAACGTTGAACAGGGAAGCAGTTTCGGCACATGTCTAGAAGGGGAGGTCAGTTCTTTTTCAATTCAGGTGAAGTATTGACAAGGAGGAGGGGGAGGAGGGGGGAGGAGGGGGGAGGAGGGGGGGGACGTTGATGCTTCACAAGACAAGGGGAAGGTGTGTCGGCTCTTGTCGAAAAGTGCTGGTGGAGATGGGAGTGGCGCTCTGCCACAGGCTCATTCCTGTAGCCCTCGAATTCCAGCGAAAGAATCACCGACCCTGCAAGTGTTCCCCCTGATTCTGAGAGCAAAATGAACTGCACAGGTGCGGGCGACCCTGTCCGATTCCAGGCAATCAGGTGCGGATGTTCTTGCTGCACATTCAATCAAGGCAGTAGACGAATCGAGTATTGTTGTGCCATTGGGCACTTTTGTTGCAGCATGGAATGTATACAGTTTATATCGGCACTCGGGGTTACTCCTTGTCCTCAAGCGCCCTGAGTAGCAGGATAGGACTCGTCGCAGCTCCGCTGGAAGTCAAGTCAACGGCCCAGGGACCACCACTTGGACCTCGGCGCCGTCCAGCGCGGCCCGGCCCTGAGTGCCCACACGTTGCCGTGGCTGAATCTTAAAAAACTTATCCGAGCAGTTTGTCTTTGTGGCTGTGGGCTGGCTGTTATGTTGTTCTTTTTCGGTTTTCGAGGGTGAGGTGCTGTCAGACCTCGGCAGTGCGCCCGACCAGGTCAGCGCCGACTTGCGAGCACCCACCTCGCCAGTCAAGGCTCAGGCTGAACTTTGTCGTACGGTGGTGCGAATCGCACATGGTCCGGGCGAGGGCAAAGATACTGTACAGTGTCTCAACAACACGACTGAGCGATGTGAATGAAATGAAGCCCTGAAGCTTTAGAACATCCCACTGTCACTGTCCTACCCTCCAAGTACGCATACTCGGTAGGCGATCAAAGTTCCTGACCGGTGCTTTCGGAGGCCTCCTCACCCGTGTCTCTCGACAGCGAGGCCAGGCATCTTTCCTCTGCGTACGAGCGGCACTGGCTTTGAATGTGGCCTGCAAAAAGGGTTGGAGCAGAGCAACCCCAAACCTTCTGTCCTTTCTCTCTCGCTCTCTGTCTCGCTATTTGTTCGGTCTTTCTCTCTGTCCCTTCTGTCACTACTTCTGTCTCTCTACTAGTAGCTGTCTTTCTCTCTTTCCTTGTTTCCATGTTCGTCTCTTCCTTGTCCGTCTGTTCTATTTTTCTCTCTCGTTAACTTCAGTCCCACACCCCTAAGCCTAAGAAACTGACAGCTAATTCGATACGGGATCCGGCTGTGTTAACGCGAGCCCCCCGTGAGGCAACTTTGCCGAACCTGCAAGTGTGTGGTGCTGAGCCGTTTGCACTATTCATCGTCATGCGTAGTGGGGCGCCGAAAGGAAAGCCTGGCAGCAGCTGAAACAGCAGGCGTACCAAATGCATGTCCGCAACACCTATGCTACCGCAGGCGAAGTGCTTTGAGATCCCCTCTCTTCGCTCCGATTTGCAAATTCCCTTCTTCATATCGTTTCGTCGCAGACTGGACTTTGGGCAAGCAGCTGCAACAACTAAGCTAAAGGTTTGGGTTTCTACCGAGTGTTTGGCAGAGTTTGGCGTAGGCGGGTTGCGCTCGGGCTCAAACTGTCAAATGATGTAGAATGAAAAGTGGTGCTGTGCAAAGAGTGCTGCAATGTTTGGCGCGACAAGCATGCGACCATGCCCAATCTTTTTTGAGTCATCGTCCTTCTCATAAACGTCCACCGAAATGAGAGAAGTGGCGATAACTTGCTTCCGACTTGCCGGCCCTGTATTGTGGACCAAAGCGACCGCCGATCAGAACTGTACTGGTGCCCCCCCGGCAAGCCATCCATCAGCCGAATCAATGACAGTTTCGGCGGGATTGGTTCATGGACATGTCGAGCTCTTTCACCACCGCTGGCAAAGACGCTCATTCTTCCCTGACAAAGGATGAGAGATGATGAGAGATGATGAGAGATGAGAGCAGCCACTAGGATTATGCCCCAATTGCAGGACCAACTCATGGAGCCCAAGACAACTCCCACAAAGGCTCTTCGATCCCCCACCCCCTGTCAAAGGGGGACATCGGAGCTGATTCAACGGCGGGTGTGGACTCTCGAAGATTGAACTGAGGGATGCCCCATGATACGGGTACCTCCCAGTGAAACTCGCAAGCCTGACCCCGGCATAACCTTCCAAAGAGCCAAGATGCCGTCAAGAGACCGGAGCCGCCCGAGCCCAGGCCGAAAGCCAAGTCGAAAGGCCGAGTGGCCGCCAACTTTGGAGTCCTTTGGCTGAAGCAGAGAGGGGGGGTTAGGGTTTTAGGGTTTAGGGTGTAGGGTTTAGGGTTCCGGGTTTAGGGTTTAGGGTTTGACCTGAGTGACAGAACAACAGCAGAAGTAGCCTCAGAAAGGGCAAGTTCAGCAGCGAAGCAGAAGCGGGTAAAGTGGAGGGTTCGCAGTGGGCTTGTCTTGCATGGAGCCAGCTAAGCCTTGCAGACTTCAGTCCGTTGTTCCGACATGTTCCGATGGCATACCAAGTCATGCATGTGTTGATATCATAATGGCAAATGGTCCTTCCATCAAGACTGTTGTTCATCGGGTCAACCCGCGAACTGATAATCGGCAACGGAAGACAGAGGCAGTCATGTCGTGTCTTGATGTGCAAAAAGTCGCTAAATGTCGAACACAGAGTCATGTCATGTCAGTCATGCCATGCCATGCCATGCCATGCCATGCCTTGATTCGTTGCAAAAGCCTTGTCAGTCACCCCGCGAAACCATGCAACAGAAATGTCGACACTCGACCCCTGTAGGCTTTCATGGCAGCAGCCGTTCCGAGCCCCTCTGCGCCGAACGCTGCTGCAGCGAAGGTGCCTTGACTTGAAGACAAGAGGAAGTGCGTGTGTGTAACCGTGTAACATCGTGCAACGTCGTTTAACCCTACAACCCTAACTGGGGCTTGTAGATCGCACGTGTTGTGCCGGGCGGGAGCCTGCGCTTGCTGAGCGTCTAAAGATGTAGTGCGATTGGACCAAAGAGCTCAAGGTTGAAAGGGGGGGCTGAAGAATTCGCTGTCAGTAGCAAGAGCGGAGATCCCTTTTTGTGAGGGCTGGTTTGGATCGGATCGAAATCCTATGGGTCCGGCTGGTCCCTTCACATGGGTGGGGCCTTCGATCCTCAACAGATAAACTTTCAGTTTCCAGCTTGCGTTGCATTGCTTTACAGGAGCGTAATTTTCACGCATCGACTTCGTGTCGACTAAGTGCCATGGCTTCTTTGCAAACATACTGTACTGACCGTTCTCGTCTAGGAAGTCTAAGCCTGACGCCGCACAGAGTGCTAGTGTGAGGTCGTGATGGGCGGGTCAGTTCGCCAGCAGGCCGACCTTTTTAAAGCTGTGCTAGCATAGCATCGAATCAGGCAGCATTGTTGCAACAGATCCACATGTCCCGAAGGCGCGGCCTGATCCGCTGGTTGCACCCTATCCGCGGGTCGTTTCTGTCTGCAGCTGAGCTTTGCTTCCGCCTGGGCGTCTGGAAGGCTCTTTGACCCTTTGACCAAACCGGACCTTACTTTCGACGTACATAACGTTGAGGCCGGCCCCGTGGATGCTGCCAGTGAGAAGGCCGAGATGGCAGAGAGGCCTGCCTGTCGCAGTCGCATGCACTGCCCGTCGGTTGCTTTCTTTGGCTGCTTCCTTGCAAGTTTCCACACGACTGTGTTTTTGTGTTGTCCTCGGTCTGGGCTCAGTGTGAACGTGTGTTGGCGTCTGTTGACGCTTTCCGCCGCAGACTTCGACTGCGCGGGCAAAGTGGGTCGTGGCCCTGGCCTGCAAGGATCTTTGATGGGTTTTTCCGTTTCATCCGTTTCGCTTGATGGAGGTTAGGTTGAGCTGGGCCAGGCATGAAAAGTTGAGGCATATCTTGAAGCAGATGAGATTCTCCTAAGGACGAGGGAGACCTCCAACACGCATGACTCGCATCCGTCCAGATCTCGGCCAGCGTTGCCACCTTGATCAAACGTCTCGTGTCAGTGGCATTTGATGATTCTTCCACTGCAGATCACAAAACCATTTGCTTGGGTCGCATGTTTCGCAAAGCCTGTGAGCCTCACCAGTTCATCGCCTAAAGCCCTTTCATGGCCCTTCAGTATTCAGAATGCAGACGAGAGGTTGAGTCTATGTGAGCCTCGTGCATCCATGCAGCGCAAGAGGGGCCGTTGCACGCCCAGGCGTTCTTCGAGCTTTGATTCTGACGACGAGAGCCTTGCGAAGCTGTCCTTGGCTCTTCGAAGCCGCCCTGCCACGATTGCCACATTGAAGTTCTGGCCACTGCACCGTGATGTACCGTGATGTACCGTGAGCAAGCTCGATGAGCTGTTGTGGCCTGCGCATCTTGGCCGAGGCTTGGAGAAGAACACGGTAGCCAGACAAAAGCGGCAGCTGCAGGACGCGGCATCACGTGCACTAAGCCATTCTCCATGCGCCTGAGACCAATTTGAAGGATGCAATCAACAGGCACGTCGATAGTGGACAGGTGTTTCAAAGTGCTGGAGAGGTTCGGTCCTGTCTTTTTTCCACCTTTCGAAAACATCAAGAGCGTTAGGTGACGGGAGTGGATATCTACTGGCACTATAATACGGCTAGCTTGCTTTTTCTTTGCTGCAGTCGAAATCAACACCCAGTTCTCTTCTTGTCGCAAAGTGCAGAGAATGGGGAGCGACGGCGACATGGATCTGATCGACTCTCCCCCAAAAAGGCATCTTGGGATACCTTGGGTATGGGCTGCGCGTATTGCTTGCCTGCTCAGGCACAGGCACGATCAGGCGCACAGTTAGGCTCTGACATGCTGGCATTGCTTTTGACCCTTTTCTGACACAAATGAAACTGCCCACTTTGGACAGGCCGAAATGTTTGCCGTCTGGCTACTGCCAAGCGTATCACAGTCCTGAGGTTTGACCAAAAAACATTCTAAAAGACGGGGCGACGCCGAGGAGCTGCGCTAGCTGCGCCATCCGGCACCCACTATGGCCCAAACCCGAACGGAGACCCTCCTAAGACTTCGGGCAGCCCACTACGCCTTGGCGCGAACCCCTCCTCCATGGGAAGAGAAGTGGACAAACTCATTAGACAGGGGGGGGGGTAGAAGCAGAGCATGAAGAGAGCCAGGAGGTGGCCAGCGAGGCAGCCCATCAGCTACCAGAGCGACTGGAGGTGCCGCCATCTGCGATGCGTCGCTTTGTCACACCTCTGCTGTTGGCAGAGCTTGTGCTTGGCGAGAGGGATAGAGAGAGGGAGAGAGAGAGAGATAGATTGAGTTGAATCGGGGTTTTTTTAGGTCTTTTTGCTGGGGCCACATCATGTTTTAAGTTGAGAACACCAAGAGAGCTCTGCAAGTCACACATGAACTGCTCAGTAGGCGATCGTGTGGCGAGCACAGCGAACAGGTGATCCATCATATTATCCTGTAAACTGATTGGTAAATAGCACAGCTGTGTCCTGAAAGATTCGCCTTAGCCAGTTTAAAGCGGTTGAAGTCAAAATGCGTTATTCGCCTTTACACTCACTCTGTGGCTCTCTGGCTGTTGAAGTTTCTTTGATCCAAGCGCCTGTGGGCCCGAGATACCTGCTGCCGAGAGTTGCATGCTCACGCAGGTTCCGGAGAGATGAGTTGGATTTAGCGCAGGGTCGCCCGGCCATTCTGGGAATCGATAACTCTTCATCTGCAGACGCCCATAGCATCAGGTGAGCAGTCAGTCACAATGTTTGGGCGACCACTGCAATCAGCATGTTCACCGAGGTCGGCAAGCGTGTGAGCCGAACACGGGCGAACACCTGTCGACGTGCCCAAAATCGGTTGAGGGTCGAGTGCGTGCTTTGCCGCAGCCGAAAGGGAACCTGTCTCCAAGCCTAACAGCCAAAGAACAGTGTTGCCTTGCGCGAATCTGCGCGAATCTGCTCCTCGGAACATCAGGCAGTGCAGCGGTGTCTCAGTGTCAAGCCTAAAGAGCGCAGCAAGCCGTGCGCTGTGGAGGTGAAGCCTTCTCCAAGATTCTGAAGGGGCTTAAGAGAATTTAATCATTCAACATCATTTTGCCCGGGCAGAGCGTGGTGGTGGCACAACATCCGGAGATATCCTGAAGGCATTTGAGAAAGTACGCACCAAGTCCTCTCTTAAACTGGGGGCGGTTTACACTGCACCACCAAAGACGCACACGAGACAAGCAATTGTCTGCACTAAGGCTAGCCTAGAAGCATCCGCATGCCTTCCCCAATGTTGCATGCCACTTCGTGCCGCTAAATCGGGCATGGTAAAGCCGGGTGCTTGGTCCACTTCGCTCCTTCCTCGCAACAGCTTCAAGAATGCTTCAAGTTTCTGTTTCATTCTCTTCTTTTTGTACAAGCCATCCTTGAGCCCAGAGGCGTTCACGCATCCTCCGAGACCTCGGTCTCGCGCAGGGGTGCCCGGGTTGCCCACAAAATCCCAGGGATGCAAACTCTAAGGGCGCAGACCCACCGAGGCTGCCTGAGGACTTCTTCGAAGACTTTGAGCAGCGCTGGCGCTTCCTGCCCCGGCCCCAATGCCCGTGAGGAAGAGCTATGCCGCAATGCCTCAGAGTTTGTGTTTCGAAGACAAAACAAAGCAGTCCTCATGTGAAAATCATGCGAGGCCTGGCTCAAATAGCGCTGCAAGAACCTTCCGCAGGCTGCGCGGGAGGGGAGTTCCCTTCGCACTCTGAGTACTCGTATCTGTGGCTTTGTATGGCAAAAATGGCGCGTGTGGAAGACATTGGCATCAGCTCTCCAGCCGTGATACAAGCCATGACTTAAACGGCTATTTCTCAGGATATGGGGCTACAAGTCCGTGCTGAAGCATGCCATCGTGGGCGGCTTCAAGGCCATTGTGAGCATGCAACAAGATTTGTGAGCATGCAACAAGACTTGTTGCCTCCAGCAGCCTCTTTGGCAGGCCTACGAGTTTGGCATCCCACGCCCGTCGTATGCCTGATCCCCAGGGCAGGTTATCTGCTCAACGCCAGTGCAGACCTGGTCAGTGCACCCCAGCCTTGTGCAGGACGCCGAGGCCTCGGAAAATGCTGCACGGCGCGCAGCGCGAGCGCCCCTGCCTGAGACGCGGCACCCGGCGATGGCGGGGGCCAACGACACATGCCAAAACTCGTTGCACAAGAGATTCTTGGGGTGATCTGACGAATTTGGCCACTACAAGCTCAGAGGTTACAGAGGAACCTCTCCTTGGTGCAGAACCATGTCCATCGTGCGGACGCACAGTGGGGTGCCTGTCTTCTTTTGCTGCTCATCTATGAGCATACTGTCGCAGACCACTGGGATTTTGGGGTTCTAAAGTTTGAAGCCACTAGCAACCAGCAGTTAACAAGCATTGGTGTCAGCATTCAGATTCGCCATTCGCAAAATTCTAGGATTTTAGAGTATTAAGTACTTGTGCCGCGTTACCAACTCTCAGGTTGGCCCGCTACTTGCGTCAAGCTGCCCTTCTCTTTGGCTTGCCTGGAGGCACGCGAGATGCATTTCACACACAATGCACGGCATGGTGCTCTAGGCAGGTTTTACGTGATCCGGATGTCGCATTGGTCGCCAGTGCGACAGGCCTCAACTCCTACACCACGCCGCCTCTTGCTGTAGGCTTGGCCTGTCAGCCAGTGAGATTTCTAGTCGCTTAAGCCTTGCCTCGTCTCAGCAGTTCCCCGAAGCAAGTCGCAGAGTTCCTTGCTTGAGGCCACATCTGAATTCACAGCCTGCAGCAGGCTTTGGCTACCACTTCGACCCCAGCGATGCGATCATCCTTCAAGTAGAGGGCAACAAGCCGGATGCTTTGATTCGCTTTGTCAACGCTTTGTCAATGCTGTGGCAGATGTGGCAATTGTTTCATTGACAAAGGACCTGGGAGCTCTGCAGTCGAAGATATCCCAATGCCCTGAGCTTTGTCAACCTCACGTACAACCAGGCCTGGCTGAGAGCAGCTGAGTGTCAACCATGACCTGGACCTGGAAGAAGGGAAGCGTAGGGTGTCTTTTCACAGCGGCTGCAACTTGCACTGATGAACGTGTTTCGCGCACCTCACGTCAACGATTTTTCAGCAGCGAAGAGCTCCCCAAACATAGCACAGCACAATGACAACTGCTCACTGTTGAACCATCGTAACTACCACTCGGCGGAAGGCTCACAGAGCTGACGCTGACGCGACATGACGCGACCCTACTTTGTGACTTTGTTCCTTTTCCGTCGGCTCCTGGACTGGCGCAACTGTTTTCCTAGAGTCCTAGAGCCTGGACAGGTCACACTGCACTAACTTCACGACCGCATAGCAGATAGTCAGGATAAGGATCCATGGGAACGCCTTTTAAAATGCACGCCTCCTGCGGCTATGCTTGTCTTGCCTAAAAGTTACATAAGACCAGAAGCTGCGATAGACCAGACCGTTGGCATGCTGTCAGGCAGTCACGGGGGATCTTCTCGGGGCTTAGGCTTCACCGGATTTTGACCGGGTGGAACCAGACCTACAGTAGCGATACAGTGAAGCACGAGCGGCATTCAGTGACGTGGAATGTTGCCAGGTCCCAGTCGATTCGCCGGAAGTGGCAAACTGCAGCCAAATCGTGTGGTACCCCAGCGAGAAGCTGCAACTGCGCCATGCAAGAGAACATGCGGTCTCAATGCAGTGTTTGCAAGCACATACAAGCACATGATGTCGGTTCGCCTCATCCACCTCCCCCCCCCCTGCCCCCGGCCCTCCCCGGCGACCACGACCCTGAAAGCCCTAAACTTTAAATCCTGGAACCCATCCGTTAAACTCACCGGAAACCCAACCGCTAAGCCCTGAAATGTAGCGCTAGACGTCACACTCTAGACTCAACCTCATTGAATATGCAGTTATTTGCTCAGTCTTATTTTACATGTGAATATGTAAATAGGACAAAATAAGTACATAAATATAAACAAAATAAGACTGTAGACATAAACATGAACGTCACAAAAACCCAAATATAAAGACACGCAAATAAACAAATAAATGAACAGATAAATAAAAACAAACACAAACATAAATAAACAATAACAACTCATAAATACATAATTATACATATATGTATTTATTTATATAAATAGTAAGAGAAAAAGGAAATATAAATAAAAATCATAAGTGTGTGTGTACATATATATATATATATATATTTGTACATATTTATTATCAAATATAATTGTAAATATAAGCTACCCCCCCTCAAACCTACCGTTTCCGAGTTTTCTACCGAGCACTCCGCTACAAATTCTCAGGGCGATAGCACCCCTCCGTACCTTGCAACACTATACTACAACATCTTTGGCGAACCTATCAAACAGCAGCATTGCGGCATGCTACTTTTGCGCGTAGGCGAAATCCTAAGGTCTCTACCTCATTTTCCCTTAGTTTCGTGGGGGAGAGGCTTGTTCAACGGCTTCGCAGCAAAGTCAGGTTCTTCGTGAAGGCGACGCGATGTACCTGCCTGTGGGACAGGCCCTTCAGCGCTTGTGGTAGCTGGACTTCGATCTTCGCAGAGAAAGCTGAAGCTGTCCCGACTCCAAGACCGTCCAAGACCTCGGAAACTAACCCTAAACCTTAAACCCTAGACCCTAAACCCTAAACATCCCTAAACCCTAAAGAGTGAATCTTGTCACAATCTTCTCGAACCTCTTCGTGCAGATCCACCGCGCGCAAGCGTCGGCGGCCCGGAGCTTCTGCTTCGTTCGGTTTAGGGTTTAGGGTTTAGGGTTTAGGGTTTCGGGTTTCGGGTTTCGGGTTTCGGGTTTCGGGTTTAGGCACTTCCGGGCAGGCCCAGCTTGCGATTTTTTGCTGCTAGGCTATGGTCGTGTTTTTGGCCGTGGGTTTTGAAGCTTGCGTGCTGGGTCAAGCATGATGCCACGCGCTAAGCAAATGTGTGAGTTCGGTATTTCGACCTGCAGGAATGATGAGTTATCCATCCATTTGACGATGTCCTTGAATCGGCAGTGTTGTGCTCAGCTGATTAGAGGTTTGTGGGTTGGTTGTTCTCCGCAAGTCCAACACAGTCCGTGAATTTTCGTAGTGCGTGTTTACTTGCTTCTCTTGCGTGCAGTTGCTTTCAGATCATGTTTTTCAGTCGTTTCTGGTCCGAGTCAAGGTCAACGGTCAAAGGGTGCAAATAGAGCAGTTTTGACCTCATCCGAAGGAGAGCTACCCCGCTCCCGTTTGACATCTATGTGCGAGCTCCCCCGCCAAACATGGTGGCCCGTTGCGTGCTTGTGCCCAAAGTGTGAACTCGCGCCAAGTCAAGAGATGTACACCTCACCCTCCTGTCTGTCATGTATGCTTTATGGCCCGTCACGACGTGAATGTTCGAGGCCAAAAGTTGCCGTCACCGAAACACACCCCTCTAAGAAGCGACTGTAGCGTTTACTTGAGGGTTTCTACTGTCACAGCCTGTTGCAACTTCAGGGCCTTGCCATGCCTTTGCCCCGATATTTGGTCATGAACTCTGTAAAGGCCCGAGCCATGCAACTTGCGAACACGAGGCACTGCTTCCCCTTTCAGCTGTGGACCCCGGGCATACTCGGCATCTCTGCAAGCTGCACAAGTTCTCTGCGGGATTCTCTGCGGGATTCTCTCTGCCGGATGAATTTGTGGGACACTCGGCGAGATGCTCCGCGGGATTTTTGTGGCCGTGGGCATTAAAAGGATGCGCGGCGGGATTCTCTGCGTAGGTGCCCTGATCCATTATGGTTCTAGTACGGAATGTACTGTACATACCAATTAAGGTCCGCACTTCTCCCCCCAATCCCCCATCACTTCCCATAATGGGAAGGTGTTCCGTGGGTCTACTCTAAGGTTCTGCAGCGCCAGCGCGGTGCTTTTGAACGTCGCCGAACAGCCTGGCTCCCAGTTGCCACGAGTGTTCGTCCCAGTCAGAATAGTCAGAGAGCAATCAGAACAGAAATCTTTTCGGAGCCAGAGAGCAATGGCGTTCTGTAGCACAAAGCAGTACCGGTGCACTTGCTGCCAGGATAAACCCTTCGAAAGAGTTCGGCTTCGCCTGGAGCTGAGTCGCTGAGTGCTGTGGCTCACGGAACCATTGGCAGGAAAAGACTCCTTGCGAGGCGCAGCCAAACTTTGTGTCATGGGTGCATGGCGCTGCGGCAGACGAGAGTGGCAGCCCGAGCATGGGCTTCTTCCTCCCTGGTCCAAGGAGGAAGCCTCTATGCACATCGTGAGTTGCTCCTGCCAGTCCATATTCTGTCCAATGTACGATGAGCATGACTGCTCATGATGCTACCCCCCTGCTCATGCCAAGCAGCCTGCCCCATCCTTCCCAAACACGAACAAGCCAAACAGAGGCCAGGTGAAAAATATAGTCTTGTAGACAGTTCTTCTTCTTGTTGATGGCTGCGTAACGTCAGTCACTGTTATTCCAAAATACAAACTCAAGACCACCTTTCCTTGCTTCTCTCCAAAGCTGCCTAAGCCTTGCGAACGCTCTCAGAACTCGAATCTCCGGAAACCACACAGACAAAAGAGGCCTGGCTCCCTTGCATGCTGTGCCACGCTCACTACGATGCCGCCCACCAGGCCCCATGACCGCAGCAGCCGCTTAGTTTTCGATTTTGTTCAGAGATCTGTGGGTTTGGGACTCTTTGTGGCTTGTGTTTTGCAAGCTTGCGTGCGAGGCCTAGGCATGCGGCGCCCTGGTTGAGCCATGCTAGCTGTGATCGAAGGCAAGAAGCGAGTTTGCCCTTCCTGGCGTGGCTTCCTGGATGAGGGACTCGCTGGCCAGGCTTCCAACGAAGCAGGGCACTCTTGCAAGCAGCTTGCAAGTGAGCTTCTGCCTTAGATGCCTCTGCCTGTGCTCCTGTCACAGGCGCTTGCAAGGGATCCTCCGGGGTTGCCAGAGGCACGGGTTCCATGCGAGTTCTGCCATCTTTGTGCGTAGTCACGGGAACGTTCCCTGCACGTGCCCCGTTAGCAGCAGGCATTTTGGTCGTGTCACGTGGATTAGCTTCATCTGTGCCCGGCACAGCAACTGGTTCGTGAAACACCGTCCGTGTAAGGAGGCTTGTAATTGAACACGCGTGATCTGAAGATTTTCTTTGCCAGTGCTCGATTGGATCAAGAGCATCCGACACGACTTTGCTCCAGGTTATTTGCAAGGCAATGCCAGTGCTTTTTGCAAATGAGGCATATTTGACTTTTACAAATCTACCAGACTGAGACTCTACTATTTACAAAGTGACCACATCAAAAGCTTCAGAAATCAGCAGAACTGGTGCCTGTGTCAGTGTCGCGCGGAGTAGTTCACGTTTGTTTTCGCGCGCGGGCGGCATGAAGGATAGATACTGGGACACTCGCCGCGTGTATCGTCAATGTTTGCTGGCCGCTCTTCCTCTGTGCATCTGCAGTACTGGTCTCAATCGACCAAACTTTCATTGCATTCCAGAAAAGCCTTGCGCGCACGAAGTGACGGAAGTGAGTGCAACAAGTGACCGTCCACAAATGTGGAACTGCAATCGACCTGGAGGAGCCAGAAGGAACTTGTTTTTTTTTCAACCCGAGAGGTATGTGTTGTTGGTGAGGCCCTCGGGCATGATCGTTGATGTGACTTGCATGTGGAGTAGATGGAGACAAGCAAGAACGACTTTTCCAGGCATCTGCTGCAAATGAGAGGTATTGTATGCGACGACATACACGGCAATCTCAGCAGACAGGGGGGATTTGTGTAGAGGGGAAGCTCCAGGAGGAAGGATGGCATTCGTGGCATTCCGACCAAATCTGGAGGAAACAGCATCTGGTTGTGGATTCCAAAAAAACACCATGCGCAAAACGCGATGGGAGTTCTGCGGCAGATGGGTTGGGCACCACCTACCATTTTGAACGATTTATTGGAATATCGGGGTCGGGTCAGAGAGGCTTCCTCACAATTTTAGGCGACCATCTGTGTGACCTGAATCATTGTGGATGTGGACAGTACATATTGACAGCTGCGAAAACAGAACGTGAAGTGGGACGGCGGTTGCCTTCACTGCCCACTCCGACGACATGTCATGGTTTAGCTTGACCTGAAAAAAAAAGCATCTCGTCAAATCGAGACAGGCGCCGGACGCCGCCATGCTCTCGGCTTGTGTGGAGGTGGCAGCATGTACAGCAAAAGTGTCGCGTTAAGCCGATTAGGGTGGTAAGAGTACCAAAGGACACCTGACCGAGGTAAAGCTAGCAGCAGTGCTCTTGTCACAGGACGTGCGGGCTGCAGTGCAGCTATTGAAGTCCCACCCAGCTAGCGCCGGGCAGCCCAGACCCTGCCAGGATGGTGTCCGTATGTATCCGCTAGCGGTGACCGCGAGTGGTAGTCCCAGCACCAGGCCAAGCCCCTGGTTCTGGGCGTCCGCATAGCTGGGAAGGCCTGCAGCGCGCTTCCTTTAGGTTTCTTGTGGAGCGTGGCCATCGTCCGTTTGCAGCTTCGCGTCCATGGCGTGGTGAGTTCTTTGAGGTTGGCAGTGAGGGAAGAGCCATGCCGTCGTGTCTCAATCAGAATCCTGGCAAGTCGCACAGTGAGGAGTCTCCGGTGGTGGGGAGGCTGCCTCCTGTACAGGCGCCTTTTGCCAGCTTCCTGCAATTTGAATCCAGACAGCATCCCTAAACATCCCTAAGTTCAACTTCCCAAGTATCCCTAAACTTGCTGCACTCCCCAAACCCTGGGCACAGTAATGACAGCTATCCGCATCAGGTTCTTGACGGCATCGCCCAGCTCCTGGGGCCGCAGCCCTGCAACAGGACACTCCTCGTCGGAAGCCCATGCTGCAGACGCGATGCATCACAACTTGAGAACGCTCTCGGATTCCGGTTGTGCCACGTCCCAGAATTATGCCATGAGCATGCGAAACAAGCTGCTGGAGCTCAAGGCATGGCAGAAGCTACTACTGCGGCAGCATCTGGAATACTACGAGGCCTCGAAGAGCAATCGCACCAGTACACAGACTAGGTGCCCTGCTGTAGGACAACAGGGTAGTTTGCTTTTGTTTGTTTGATTTTGCTTGCCTCTGGGACCACCCAATGATTCGCTAATGCATGTCGCTATGACTGGCTCCAGCGACGCAGGCAGCCTTGAGAGTTGATGACTTCGACGAGGATCCTTCTCAGTCTCAAGTGTTATATGCTGACTCTGCACTTTTGCTTATCTTGCTTTTCTCTGTTACTCTGCACATCAGATTCGGCACTTGCATTGGAGCTGCAGAACCTGCTTTCGTGAGACTTTGTTTTGGATGCTGTCGCTTCGATTTCTGCCTCTGCCAGTGAGCTTGGCTCCAGCTGTACATGCATAGTGTGGCTCCACAAAAAAAAATCTCATCACGAACGAAGCCTAGGGCTTGCGGTGAGAGGATAGCAGTTGGAGCGAGGTACCAGTAGCTGCCGCCTTTGGCTGCTAAGTCAAACAGGTTTGGTTTTTCATACCCCGACCCAAAGGAACATAACTGCACTTAGCTGCCGAACTTCCGAGTGAATCGCACGAGGCAAGGAAGGACCCCCAGCCGTGCGACAGCAGATTGTGCCTGGCCATAGCAGACGTGCACGCTCAAGGTGCCCCCCTTGGCCGCAAAGTCACGGGGGTTGGTTGAGTCAAAGCCCAAAAAAACCCCAAGCCACAAACCCTAGCAGTGTTTTAGACCTGCGGGTAGCCCAGGCGCGCCATCGTCGCCCCGGGCCGCTCATGGCCGCTCGAAAGACGCAGACGCGGAAATCCCAAAGCAAGGGCGATGTGGTCATGACGCCGGTCGGCAAGGACCGCATTCGTCCCAGCAAAGGCAGAGAGGGTCTGTCTTGCTTGGTCCCAAAGATCGAAAGGATGTGAAAGTCAAGAAGACCATCAAAAAAGGTCCACTGCTCAGCCGAAGTCAGGAAGGATTTCAATGTTAGCTTGCTATGCAGGTGGTTGAGGAAATTGTCTTGCCCAGACGATCTGAGTCTGCGAGCAGCCCCATACTTCTTTAACATCTCACAGTCTTGGTATGGGCTTTTGAATGCTTGTATCGCCAAGCCCTAGATAGCGCCTGACACTGTCACATCCATCCCGCTCCGTGCCCACGGCTGCAACCCTGACCGCTGGGTTGCGGCTCGGGTCCACTGGATTGGGGGGTTCTGCATACTTCTACATGTCTCTCCGAGGCCAGCGCAAGGCTATAAAAGCCCCGACCTCTGCGCCGGCGGGCGAATCGAGGTGACCGCAGGGTTTGGGCCGATTCCGCAGTTTCAGAATTGCGGAGGAGCTTTGGAGTTCGAATCGAAGGGGCTTCGGTGGAGAGCAGTTGGGTGCTGGCTTTCGGAGTTGGAAAGTGGAGTTCCACAAGTCCAGATTTCCAGGCTCCAGTAATGATAAGAATATTAGTTGCAATAAAGATATTAACAGAGATACTAGTAAAACTTTTGCATCTCGGCAAGGGCACATGACACGTACTTGGCTGTAACTCGGCCAGGAAGCAGCGGCGCCAGCCGGCTGCACATGGCTGCACTACCTCTCAATGCAAGCAGGTTGTGAGATTCCTACCCATAGGCTGAAGATCGTGGGGCTTTGTGGCTTTGTGAGTTCAGGCACTTGTCGCGTAACCCTCTCTGGAGAGCTTCGGGTGTTGGGATGAGCGATTCTGTCCTGTTAGCTTGATGGCTAGGATGAGTCGCATACAATTCATGGGCATGATACCGTCTGTCGGTGGCTCGAACGAAGTCTCTCAATACAATTCTTGCATGATCTATTGCTCCCGTAACCTTAGCTGTAGCCGTACTGCCTCATCGCTTTGCTACGTGTGTTGCTGCCATTTGCTAGGAAAGCGGGTGGCCTCATCAGCCACTGCAGGCCGGGCTCCGCAGACTCTGCAATATGTGGCTCAGCAAGTCCTGCTTGCAGTGGATGCTCGCCAAAATAAGCGCTGAACTGAGCTTTGTGTTGCCTGTCACGCAGCGAAGGTGGCGAAAGTGAAGAGGAGATAACTTTCAACATCGCATGCCAGTTGACGTGCGGTCATAGATATGAAGGGGGTAGTCATCAAGTATCACATCATACCACATATGAAAACTGTGTTCGATATCGTTGCATAGATAGTGGATATATCCCTACATTCAAATCCTTGAAAAAACGTTCAAAGCCACAGCTATACAACAAATTTTGATTTACGGGTTTTGCAGGTATGCATACTGAGATCAGTGTGGGGGAAGGGTTGGGAAGGGGGGGAAGGAGACCGGAACTTGGTCTGCTTATCCTAGACGCCTCTCGGCCGGGCGAATGACTCTGGTTTGTTTTTCACTTTCGCAGGAGTTGCGAAAGCGACAGGCAGAAGAGTGGAAGGCGATGAAGGCCTGCTCCCATCAGAGTGAAGTGCACTTACGATGGCCATGGAATCTCAAAGCATCCGGGGGTTTCCGAAATGAGGGGTGCCTTATTGGGGTCCTGATAATAAGGGAATCCTACTATTGGCGGTACTATATCAGAGGCGCCCCTTATTTTCCTAAACCCCCCCCCCCCTTTGTCAAACTTGAACCCTTCTCTCTCAGCAGCCGGGCTTTGGTTTCTAGAGAGCATTCCAGGCTGGTACTTGGCAGGTATGTGTGTACCCGATATGGACATGGACGAGTTTCCCTGAACAATCCTACCATCAAGTGGGTGGACAGCTTATCTGTTTCGAGATGTCAGGGTAGTAGCAGCAGCAGCTGTGATAGCAACCGCGGAAGCAACAGCCGGAGGGGAGGAATCCTGAGCAGGTGAAACGAAGCAGAGCCGTCGCATTCGATTTGCCTTTCTGGGTGTTGGGCCGTTGGGTCTGTTAGGTTGCTGGACAAGGAGGAAGAACTTGGGGAAACACTGAACGAGTTTGAGGCCAAGCCCCAAACCCGAGCTTCTGAATCTGTTCGCGTAAACGTACGCATAGCCGCAAACTTACGCGAACGCGCTTAAGCTCTTGCAAAGGCGAAGGTGGCTGCCTTGAAGAAAGAGCGGCAGAAGCTCCCGACGCGAGGCGGGGGGCCGGCAACGAAGCTGAGTTGTTTTCATGTAATCTTCTGAACGCTGCATTGCATGACTCGATGCCGTCAGGCAGCAAGGAGAAGCGACAGACCATGAACCAAGACATCCGCCGGCTGCAGGAAGACATGCAGGCTCCTCTCAACGGACATGGATTGTGTCGCCTATGGAGGTACTCTGAATAGCCCTGTCAGGTTCGGCATGTGGCAGAGCTTCGTGCTGCGGGGCTTGAGGCAGTCACCAAGGCGGTGGGTAGCATCAGGGGGCTAAGGGTCAAGGTTCGATTGAGAGCCGTGATCATCTCCCAAAACTACGAGCTTTCTCGAGCCCTTCTGTTAGGATGGGTGAGGAAGGGAGCTTTAGGGAGAGAGATGCCTCACCTGATTCTGCATCTCCTCAGGACGACATGGAGCTCTGAGTGCCGCCAAAGTGCGGCCACATTGAGAGCTCAGAGGGCTCTTCTTTGGCTCGATCGGGGTCGAAGGTGATGAAAATGTGTGCGAACTGGTAGAGGCATGACAGCTCCAAGCACCACCTATGTTACCTCCAAAAGCTGTGTATATACATATATATGTAGATAGCAAAAATATACCATAGAACATCGTAAAGTTTTTTCAGGACAACAACATAGTATGCCGTCACATAATTTGGGCACAAACATTAACAACTAGATGTAAATACACGAATGCAAACAAATAGAGCTATGAATAAAGACTTATAAGTGCACACGGAGAAATATGTATATGTACGCCTACATATGTATGTATGCGTATTCCTATGTATATATATATATATTTATGCAAAGAGAGAGATGAGGCAGATAAATAGAAAGATTATGTACCCAAGTCTTTGCTTTCACCAGCCTTTTTTGGAGGAGTTGAACCTGGAGGTAGACACTGTGCATGAGAGTGCAGAGGCTGTGGCTTCTTCCGTGTTGGGTATGTTGAGTGAATTTGTTGAGTGAGGGTTGAGTTTGCATGCAATGATGTGGATTTTGTATTTCACCCCACTCAGCTGCTGACACCATGCTGAACAGTCGTGAGTGACGCGCGTTGCAGCCACGGCAGATGGCAGCTTTGTACGCCAGGAGAAGCTAATTCGCCAAGAGCTCCAAGGCCAGTGCCGGTGCTCTAGCTCTGCGCAACTCTGCGCGGTTCTGGGTCAGTTGCTTGCGGGTTGCGCGATGGCCTAGAGCCTGCGCGATCGTACGTCGCCATCCCACGAGCCTTGCAGAAACGACCCTGCGTAGGCTTTTGTGTGTTTGTTGGTGGGTAGACATGGCAGACCCAGACCGCCAAGTTCCGAAGGTCTCAATATTGATGAGCTTTTTGCAGATGTCGATGAGGCCGGCAGGGAGGGGTACCGCCTGGTGCCTCGGAAATAGCAAAATTGGAAAAAGAACAGGATTTGTGAATTACATTGAAGTACTGAAGTGGTGTGGCTGGTTTGCGGCAGGACATGGTGGAGGAGTCGGGCCCGAGCCTTGAGAAATGGGGCAACTGTCACTGCCACTAAGATGATGGGTTGTCGTAAGACTTAAGAGTCTTCCCCACAACAGTGAGCCCATGTGACCCTCAACTGAGCTGAGCTCCAGGCCCCTGGAATGGCGATGCTTCTGTGGCGTTGCCCTTCACCTGGGACTTTCCGGAAGACTCCTAGGAGCCTGTGCCGGACGGGTGAGGGTGAAGCTGCAGTCAGCAGCCACGGTCGTCAACCACGACATCGACATCGTTGCACTGGCCTCTTGCAGAGGCCATCGCTACCATCGTAGGTTGTGCTGCCCATGGAAGCAGTGTAGGTGGAAGAGCTTCGTAGAGTTGATATCGGGCGCCGGCAGAAGTATGCCAGAGATGTTGTTGCTCGTAGAAGAGTGCTCTCAATGATTTTCACTGCTATACGCGAGAAAGTGCGCAACAGCGACCCCTGTCTTCCTCTGGAAGACGCTCGCTGGTGTGAGGCCTGTGAGAGCACACATGGAGAATGAACCGATGGAGATGGACCGCGCGTTGGAGGAGGAGGAGGCTCCCCGTGGTAGCCGTTGGTGGGAAGTGCTGCCGAGCTCCAAGTAGAAAAAGAGCAGTTTCTGAGAGAAAGAGAGAGAGAGAGAGAGAGAGAGAGAGAGTTGAGAGATTTGAGATGCCATGTGTGGTTGCTCATGGGGTGGCTGGTGATGACAGGTACCGTTCCATTTTTTGGCCTGTTGACGAGCTCCAGGACTTCGATCGTAATGCGCGGGCCCCGAGTCGATCAGCTTTCTCTGCTTATTCGCTGTGCCGTCGCCAGACAAAACCAGTGTGCCCCGGGTGTATCCGGGTGTTCCATGCAGTTTGTACGGTATGCTACGCTACGCGTTTACGAGCTTGCTATCGATTCGTCGATTGAAACTGCTCACGTTTCTGCAAGTACTCGTAGTTTCAAAGGTGATTTTATAACACGACCTCCTCACCCTGAGCCAACAAGGTGCTGATTGGGGGGGGCGGGCGGGCAGTGTGAGGGCGGGGGCAACGGGGGGGGGGGGGGGGGGGGCGGGGGGGGGGGGGGGGGGGGGGGGGGGGGGGGGGGGATTTTGGCCAGCCACTCTGATGGGCTGAAATGCCCCTGGTCCTGATGCACCGTTCCTGGACCTGTCGGTTAGGGGGGTACCCGTTGTGGGCAAAAAAACCCATCATCCGGGTGCGAGTGTGGCACAAGAGGTTGGGGAGGGGATTATAAGTGGGGTGCCTGCTCCGTGCTGCCCAGACACCTACGGCCCGAGGCCTCGGCAGATTTTTACCCCCAACAGTGACTGCAGCCGTGGAGACTTCTTCCCAGTGTTTTGCAGGTGTTGATCCACCTGCCCGCCCTCTGGAGGTTTGGCTCTGCGCAAACAAGGCTCGGCAGCACACTTCAGAGCTGCTGCACTGTTTTGTTTGGTCCCAATGCCTCATAGCTCTCGTATTGCCGATAGTTGGCAGAAAACCTTTCTGTCGAGCCCTCGAAGCTCTGACGCGATGCGGACGTGCCGACGTCAACCTTAAACCCTCCTTATAACCCACACTAAACACCCTAAGGCCCAAAGCCGTGAAACTCCCCAAAATTGAAAGCTTCCTCAGAGACTCCTAAGAAAATAGACTCGAGCACCCAGAGCCCTGCTTAAGCACCTAAAACGCCCTCAAGTGCATGCAAGACTCCAAGCCACGCATGGCTGTACGACCCCCCTGAAGCACATAGCAGGCCAGTTGACAACACAAGCCCTGCAGATTGCGACTAGACTGTGAACAGCTCTCCGGCCCCACTCATCCCACTTGCCCCAGATGCCCCACTTGCCCTGGCCCGCACAACTTGCCCCACTTACCCCACTTGCTGCACTTGCCCCACTTTCCCCTTCTCTCCCCCCCCAGCCCTTGCAGGGTTTTAGGTGCACCTATACGACTGAAGAGGCGGTGAACCTTTCTAGAGAACTCATGAAATCCTACCCGAATCTAGGTCCGGTCCTTCCGGCCCACATGCGCGACATCCCTGCGAAGTGCAGCCTGCGCCTTGTGAAATCTATTGTCAAAATCTTTTTCGACATCTAGACTGCGTATCTGCTGCCTCCTGCAAGCCCTCCCAAACTCTAGGAATTTGTTGTATAGGCCTTTGCAGGAAAGTGGGTGCGAGGATTGGGGGATCAGGTCAAGGTTTCGGTCATCTTCCAGGAGGCTCCGAGTCGAAGGGGCGGGGGGCTGGAAAGAAGGCTGAAAGCCCCAAACTGACATCGCAGCTCTGAGCTCGGCAGATGGAAGTTTGGATCGAAGGCCTGGGTTGAAAAGTAGGTTGCCGGGTCCGAGAAAATTGCAACAACGCGGCCATCGAAGCGGCCATATGCATGGATCTGTGCAGCGGTCGCATCTTCGAAGATGACCTGCGGAAAAGATCTGTCCCACGGTGGGCATGAGGGGCCTTGATGTTGCTTTCGCAGCAAGCCAACGCAACGCAACTTCACATAAGTTTTCATTGCGTAGCTGCGTAGCTTTGGCACAGTCTGGCGCCCTGCAGTCGCTAGGAATTGCATTTCTCTCAAGTCAGATCTCACACCACCCAGCCGCAACATCCAGCCACACTTCTTCAAGCCCAACGCATGCAGACTGCCACAGGTCGCACGTGGCCACTGTCACAGATGATGGAGTGTGTTTAGCACAAGCCTTGTCAGTATCTGTCGACCTGTTTGTTTTTTCGCAGAAAAGGGGTCGCGGGTGGCAACAGCCAAACCCTGCTCTTCAAACACGGCTCGCAGCGCAGCTGCTTGAAGACTCGGCAAGTGCAGGGCTTGTAAACTTAGGCATCGCTGGAAACCGTGCCGCACCTCAGCGTCGGCATCTTCCGCCGTGAGAAACACGAACTGGGCTAGCATCTCCTGCGCGTATGTGAACATTGCTTCCACACAAGCGGTGCCCAAGTACTTTGACCCGAGCCCTTCCACGAAGAGGTTACCAGCAATGTGCTTTGCGGCCATGCCCGACATTACAGATGCACAACAAAATAGTTAGTGCAGCGTCTAGGGTTTAGGACTTTAGGGTTTGGGCTTTAGGTTTCGGATCTCAACCTGCCGCGTCACATCTCCTATTGCATCATCTGCCCTTGGCCGCCATCGCCCTGCTGAGAGAAGGACATATGAAGACTCCTCTACCAGTGCTAAACCCCCCGGCCCTGGCCCCCAATTTTCTACGACGCCAGCCCGCAAAAGCTGCAAGTGATGAAGTTCATTTCGGGCGTCATGTGCTGCACTTGAGTGCGATTTGCAAGGACACGTGTTGGCACGTTCGCACGGCGCCAGCGATTGCAACATGCCCAGATAAGATCTTAGAGCTGGCTCAAGGAGACCTTGCGGGGCTCAGGGGTTGCTCATGTAACAAAAACTAACAAATTACCCTAAATTTCACATGCTGTTGACATGCCGATACACTACATCCAAGAGGCACTAGAGGCTTTGTGTTTTCGTCGCTGCGATGGTGGACTGGCTGTGCAGCTGGTTTCAATGCGCGGAGGAGCCTGTAGCCCAGGAAGATGCTGACATCATCTTCATGCACTTCCGCAGCAACTGGACAATGGCCTCCATGAAGCGCGAAGACCCTGTGGACAAGCAGTTGGAGCGCTCCCTGATGCATTGCGACGGTGCTCGTCGTAAAGCCTACAAGCTGAAGAAGGCGCTGGCTCAAGTCGAGAAAGAGCGGGATGAGCTGAGGGTTGAAGTAGCAGCCGTCGTCGCAGGCGTCCAAGCAGAACGCGATGCGTTGAAAGCTGAGTGCGCGGTGCTTTCAGGCCGGATCGACTTCGAAAACTTGGTTGTCGTTGATGGGGACCCAAGCAGCATTGCTTCACAGAGGGCTTGCTGTAATGCATTCCCGCTTACGACATGATAGCGCCATAATTGCAGGTGATGAGCGGAATGCGTGGAGCGATCTAGGACATGCTGACAAGGTGTTTTGTTGCGTCTGTAATTTCGGGCATGGCCGCAAAGCACATTGCTGGTAACCTCTTCGTGGAAGGGCTCGGGTCAAAGTGCTTGAGCGGTGGAGGCACTGCTTGTGTGGAAGCAATGTTCACATACGCTCAGGAGATGCTAGCCCCGTTCGCGTTTCTCACGCCGGAAGATGCCAACGCTGAGGTGTACTGGAAGCGGCACGGTTTCCAGCAATGCCGAAGTTTACAAGCCCCTGCGCTTGCCGAGTCTTCAAGCAGCTGCGCTGCGAGCTGTGGCGCCGGAGGTAGACGGCGAGCTCGACGTTATGTTCTGCGCTTGAGCATTCCTACTGCTTGACAAGTCGCTTCACTTCAGATGCCGTATGCAAAGCGACGCCCGATCTCTGAGCCGGTGGGCTTTGGCTAGGCATCGTTGTTGCTGCCCGCGACCCCTTTTCTGCGAAAAAACAAACAGTACGACAGATACTGACAAGGCTTGTGCTAAACACACTTCATCATCTGTGACAGTGGCCACGTGCGACCTGTGGCAGTCTGCATGCGTTGGGCTTGAAGAAGTGTTGCTGGATGTTGCGGCTGGGTGGTGTGAGATCTGACTTGAGAGAAATGCAGTTCCTAGCGACTGCAGGGCACCAGACTGTGCCAAAGCTACGCAGCTACGCAATGAAAACTTATGTGAAGTTGCGTTGCGTTGGCTTGCTGCGAAAGCAACATCAAGGCCCCTTATGCCCACCGTGGGACAGATCTTTTCCGCAGGTCATCTTCGAAGATGCGACCACTGCACAGATCCATGCATATGGCCGCTTCGATGGCCGCGTTGTTGCAATTTTCTCGGACCCGGCAACCTACTTTTAAACCCAGGCCTTCGATCCAAACTTCCATCTGCCGAGCTCAGAGCTGCGATGTCAGTTTGGGGCTTTCAGCCTTCTTTCCAGCCCCCCGCCCCTTCGACTCGGAGCCTCCTGGAAGATGACCGAAACCTGGACCTGATCCCCCAATCCTCGCACCCACTTTCCTGCAAAGGCCTATACAGTACTATACAACAAATTCCTACTAGCAGGACCACGCCACTGCTTCCGGAGCAGGCACAGGCCTGGGGTGAATTCTTTAAAAAGGTTCACCACCTCTTCAGTCACACAGGTGCATGATAATGGAATTTTTTGAGCATCAGAATTATTTAGGATCCCAGTAGAGCTTAAACAACTAGGCTTTGCTTCTAATGTCCCATCCAATAGGACTTCTGAGGAAGCAGGATTTGCTTTAGTGTCCCGCTCACTCAGTCTTGTGAGGAAGCTTTTGCATTAACATCCCATCCATCAAGTATGATAAAGAAGTATGAGGAAATTGGATTTGCTTTAGTGACCTTCCCAATAGATCTTATGAGGAAGTAGATTTATGTTAGGATCCCATCCAATCGATCTTATGAGGAAGTAGGATTTATCTTCAGACTCCTTCCAAAAGATTTGAAACAGAAGTAAAAGTACTTCAGTGATCCACCCAGTAGATCCTGGAAGACAAAACAATATGTGTTTCCTCTTATATGGGGGCACGAGGAAATAGAATTTGTTTTAATGTCTCATCCAATAGGTCTTAGAAGGCAATAAGATTTGCGTTAGTATCCCATTCGTTGAATCTTATATGGAAGTAAGATTTTCCTCAATATCCCACATAATAGGTCTTATGAATGAACAGTCTTAGGTTAACTTTCAATGTTCGAGAAGCTCCTCATTGGAAGGCATCCCAGTGGCCGGCCAAGGCCGACTGGATTGCAGGGAGCAAGCAGTAGGACAATCCTGCCAGCTTCTTCCGTTTTGTTCGATCCACGACGCACTCGTGTACGCGCAAGTAATGAAAGAGCGTGTTCTTGCGAAGTGCAGAGCCAGCATGCATTATTCAAGGGCTCAGTGGCACGACTGAACAGGTTGGCAGCACCATCGAGCTGCGTTGTCTGAGGTCAAATTTTTGCGTCTGCTCAGCAGAATGCCGAGACCTGCTCGAGTTAAGCGCCGGCATGATGGGACCTTAGTGGCACATAGTGGCACATATTGGCACATAGTGGCATCATTTCCACAAAGCTTTGAAAACGGCAAAAGCCTCCCCCAAGCCGGCAAGCGTTCTCTGAGTGGACCAAGCAGTCGGGAAAAGGTGGACACCGAACAATCCATGAAACAAACCGCGCCAGATGCATTAGGTGAGCAGTGCTTCCACGACAGCCATTGCCGCACGAAACTGCTAACCAGAAGCGCAGGACATGTGAGCGCACCCGGTTGATCTCACGGACATGTTGGCCCTCTTGGCATTGCTTCGCTGTGGTTGGCTTACAGAGCGCGTTGTGTCTGGGGCCACGCGGTCCATGGAGCTCGACACCTCACAGCTCCTCGCGCGCGCGCGCTGTTTGCAAGATGCCCGCTTGCACCAGAGACGTTGAAAATGAGGAGGCTTCGAAGAATTGAGCAGTTGCAGCATGGAGCTCCTCAGGAAAGCACCTGTGCCGGCGTTGATTCTGTCCGCTGGCCAGGCGGTGACACACGCATTTCCCATCTTGTGCTTCGAAGCAAGGGTGCGGACCCTGGTGCAGGTGACAATCCACGACAATCCGCCACATGAGTGGGCAGACGCCCGAGTATGGCGCATGCTCCAAGCCGGATCCGAAGGAGAAGGCCCTTCACCAGAGCCAGAGCCAAACACAGAAGCACAAGACGAGACCGGAACTCGTTACGTGTTGAGGGGTGCCTCAAAGCGTCGTCCGCAGGACGTGGCCCCTCCTACTCAGGCGAAGCTGCGCGAGCCACAGCCGTCTGCCGATGGGTGTTTCGAGCTTTAGTGTGTAATGTTTTGCTACATATGTTTGCGCATTAGCACTGGCAGAGGATGGTGCATGGGCCCATCTTCGTGGAAAATCCAGATGGATCCATCACAGAGGCACGAAACCTTGAGCGCATCTGAATGCCCGCGGCTTGCTTTCCTCAACCGGTGCAGGCCGTCCCTTCGGATGCCAAGCAAGCCAGGCTTGTATCAATTTTGTGTCAATGCCTGCTATTCTTTGCCTTGGGTGAAATAGCCATCTGTGGCGCATGGCCTGTCGCGTCTTCACACTTGCTCATTGAGCTACCAGTATCATATTCCCGTCCGTTGTTGAGCCTTCCTCGGAAGCAGCTTAGAGCAGGCCGAAAGGAGATCGGAGTTCTGACCGGGGCAGGCGTGAGTCTCCATCTTGGTGATGTGGGAGCACTGACAAACTCTTGTGTAAGCTCGTAGCATCTCTACAGCCTTTTTCACACCGAGAGAAGCCCCGAGGTCCAACGATGGGGACAGCGACAGCAGCGGCAGTGGTTCCAACACCAACGGGATCAGCATGTCACAAGAGGCAGAGCTCAATAGGTTTCAGCGGCCTCAGGGTCAATGCAAGTTGCGGTTTTCTCATGTCTGGATGCTTCAGTCTGCATACCCGCCCAGAAACGTGACTGCAGTTTTGGTGCTTGGGGGCGTGAGGGCGTGATTCGTGTGCAAGCTGGGCGGTCCAAGTTGACACGCGCCTGTTGTGCTGCAGGTCGAGTTCTTGTACTCTCGGCACGAGCGCGTTTTCATGCTACTCCTATTCATACAGTTTGTTTTGGAGGCGCGGTTGCGTGGGAAGTTTTTGCAAGGACACATATTTTGGAACCGTTTGTGCCCAGTCCGAAAGATGTTTGGGAACTCGAGAGCCCGATGCGGCCTGATATTTGTAGATTCTGGGACACGTCATGCGCCAGCCTGTCAGTCCCTCTACGCAGCTGTATTCGTCGTGCGGATGCGCCCGTCTGCGCCTCAATCTGCTTTGTGCTGCTGCACTTGGGCGTACATGTGCCGCTCGGAGCTGTTTCGAGGTCAATGTTCGAGTTGGAAGCCATGTACAACTGGGAGATCTCGCCGAAGACCGCAGAGGCACGAATAGAGCTGTTAGAGCAGACAAACCTGGCGTGTCCATGTGCATTTGAGTAGGGGGGGGGTGCTTCTTGGGCATTCTTTTTAGCTGCCGGACAGTCGGGCCCAGAATGCAACCCTTCATGGGCTCGATTCCAGCATCCCAGGCCATCCTTTGGACGACCTTGGTGATCCAGGCACCGGCCCCAAGACCAGACCCCGAACCAATTAGGGTTTAGGGTTGAGGGTTGAGGGTTTAGGGTTTAGGGTTTAGGGATGTTTAGGGTTTAGGGTTGCAGTCATTCATCTTGCATCAGGGGGCACTTTCGGGAACATTGCAGGTCCTTTTCGGCATCGTTTACTACTGCATGGCAGCCTTGGCCATTTGCACGAAGAGGCCAGGGGGGGGGGGGGGGGGGGGGGGGGCTGTGGTGGATTGCAAGATTGTGGGCAAACTCGCATTTGCAGCCTGAGGGTTCTTGGAGCGCTCTCTTGAATCTTTCTGCGAGAGATGGAAGTGGTCAGGCCTAAGCACTTTCAAATGTTCGCCAAGACCTGCCTCTGTGGGGTCACTGCCTGAGCGTGCTGAGCTTTTGTCTGCTGCATAATATGCTGGAGCAGCGTGTTCCCGAGCTTGCTGGGTCTGCAGGTGGTTGGCTTGGTTCTTCTCGCCTATGCAGACAAGTTCAACCTCCCGATCTTCTTTCTGAGACTCCTTGCATACATCTATGCCAGGCGTGCCTGGGGACGGTGGTGGGCTTCTGCATAAGCAGCCATTGCACAAGATCAACTTTTAATCCCCCTGCTGGCTCATAGATGGGCGACTGTGGACTCAGAAGACCAAGGAAGCCCCCCCCCAAAACAGCGAATCCCAAACCCTACTGGCAGCTGCACTGGGCAGGTTTCTCCAGGGCCTCACTGCCAGCATCTTGCTGCTGCCAGGGGCTTTCTCTCGAGTTTTTTCCTTTAACCTCACCCGTGCCTTGCATGTGTCCCCTTGCCTCAGGCCGCCAGCGAACAACGCCAACCGGAACGGCTGACATCGGACAAAAAAGCGTTCAATTCTGAATAGAGTAGCCTATCTGCTCGAGAGCTTCACAGTACCATCTACAGTACCTGTAGCAGAATGTGAGGGGAGGCTTGAAGCCGAGACGTGCTGTACGCTGTACTGAATGCTTCCGCCGCAGCTTTACGAGTCTTCGGAACTATTTGAGACTGAAACATACAGGCCCCCTCGCGGGGCCTCTGCGTGGCTTTGGCGCGAAGGTGCCGCTTGGACGGCAGGCAATAGGCCCACAAGCTAGTAATCCGGTCTTGGAGGGTGGGAGCTGTGTACGTCTTGTGAACCATTGAGCTGCAGGATGAGGAAAGCGGTAGCAAAGAAGGCAAGAGCTGGCAGAGCGGGATTCAGCGGGCGAAACTTGATCCAGGTGAATACATAACAGCATGCTCCGAAGAGCTACCGAAACGACCCCCGAGCGGCCATAACTGGGATTAGTCTCTTTGAACGTCGCTTGTGTCATGCCTGAGAGTAAAAAGTTCTTTGCCATGGTTCAGCCACGACAGATGAACTGAAACCTTGGAATAGGGGCATTCAGCAAAACGGCATCTCCGTGCTTTTCGAGGCTTCTTCGCCGCCCTGCTCTCTGGCCCGTCATGTTTTGCTGCGTGCCGGCGAACCAGTCCCAAGCTGAGACGAGTACATACCCTCTTCTCCTCCTCCTGCATAGAGGTACACATGGATCCTTTGTGTTGGAGTCTCTTCAACGACCTAAACAAACCCTAAACCCCAAACCCCAAACCCTAAACCCTAAACCCTAAACAAAAGCCCACCCTACCAAAAGGTTCTGCTGCGGCTGCTCGCTGCGCTTCGGGACAGGTCTGGTGATCTTAGCGCGCCCGGCTCATTTCGCAGCTTTTGCTTGACTCGCTGCGCGCTAAGTAGGTCACGTGCTGATAGGGTTCAGGGTTCAGGGTTTAGGGTTTAGGGTTTAGGGTTTAGGGTCGAGGGTTAGGGTTTAGGGTTTAGGGTTTAGGGTTTAGGGTTTAGGGTTTAGGGTTTAGGGTTTAGGGTTTAGGGTTTAGGGTTTAGGGTTTAGGGTTTCTGGTGCTTCTCGGCAGAGCTGCTGTGAGTTTGTGGCATTTTTGGAAGGATGCCTGCCCTGCCCCATGACATGCTGCTCGGGTGCAGGCGTCAGATTTGGTTTGCTACTCCCATCTACTCCCTAACCCCGAAAACCCTGAAGTTTAAGAGCCCTATGAAAACCCAAAGAACTCTAAAGCACCCAACCTAAACCCTCAAGCCCTAAACCCGAACTCCAAAATGTTCACCCGCCTGGCGACGCAGTCATTGGAAATCAAAACCTGCGCCGCCAGGCCAACGTCATCCTCATTGGACTAATGGCAGCACGCGCAGCCACTCGCATCTCACTGGAGGTTCTGCCTAGACCAAACCTATGACACAGTCACCGTGAGACTGAAGTTTGCGGGGCTCTGCGGTTTTTCTTGGAAAGTTTCATAGCCACGTTGGAAAGTTTCATAGCCAAATTCCACATCCGCCCCCTGTTTTTGCCGCCCACATATTCGAAGTCATCGGGGGATTCCCTGCTGAGGTTGGCGCCTTGTTCTATCCGGAAGATGCGGCGACCATGCCCAGCTTGCCAATGCAGGTTCCGAGTTTTTTGAAGATTCGGCTTATTTCAACCCGGGTCTTTGAGGTGATTTTCTCGACTTCACATACGATTTTTCAAGTGAGCCTTGTCGGACAGATCTTCTTCACGGCCTTCGCGCTTGCTAGCCTGCCTCTCGCTCAGTGCAAGCGGGGAGAGGTTGTGTTGCAGTGGCGTATTATGGCAGAATATGGCATTATGTGATGTTTGAGATCATGAGACGTCCGAGCCATGCCTCGCCCAGACTTTGCGGTGTTGCATGCTGTTGCTGTTGTCAACGGATGTTGACAGCTCTTGCCGATTTGCCGCTTTTGTCCCTGGACTCTTTTGCAGAGGCCTTTCATCTGTTTTGGAATCCACGGCGTCGTCCGGAAGGACGAGGCTCGCCCGCTCCTCTGAAGACTCAGCTGTTCTATGCTCAGCTGCACACCCCCAGGCCCAAGCCGTACCAGCAGTTTTTGTTCTGAGCATCCCGATCCCTGGATGCTTCTATTTCTTTTCTGTGTGTGTATGCACCTTTGTTGTTGTTTTGTCTCGCCGCATTTTTTGGCACCTTTGCAGTGGTGATAAACCCAAGCATCCGTAAAGACTGAACCGCGGGCTGTGCGTCAGATCACGCTCCGTGCCTACAGCTTCTATCTGGTGCTTGCAGCTCCGGACTCAGAAGTACGAGGTTTCTGGGCTGGGGGATCTTAGACTTTGAGAGTTCATGGGCCAACTCTAGGTTGGGTTTTGATCTCGCCTTCTCCTTCATCCAATCGTCCTCGAAAGCTCGTGCACCACAAAGTCTCCTTCCATTCAGCACCTTCTTCATGCAGCGGGGAATGGTGCTGCGCATGATCGTTCAATGGCCAACACATCGCCTTCATGTTTGATGCCTTGGAGCTTCGGAAGATCTCTGGGGCTCATCGATATGGCGTATTCGTGAACAGTGTGTTGAACTTTTTGTGGATGTATTTGTGCACGGCAGAATCCTGCAGAGCCACTGCACCCAAGGTGGGCCTCTGCATTTACTCTGTTGTGCAGCTGGGCCTTTCCATGACATGCAGCAGGCTTGGGCAGATGTACGAATAGTATCGAATGGTCATCATTTCGCTCGGAACGCTTTTTTTCATGCCCTCAAGGCCGCATTGTTGCTTTGTAACAAACATGGTTTTTACCGGCTGCAAGGGGCCAGTGGCCAGTGTCTTACTGAAAATTTGGCGCAGGCTTCCTGAGGGGGCCAAGGGAGGCAACGCCTACATCTGCGGCATGATCCAGGCTTTCCATCTCGGAGTTTAGGGTTTAGGGTTTAGGGTTCAGGGTTTGGATGAGCCTGCTTGTTGCAGGATGAGCCTGGAATTGCCCTCACCTGTCAAGAGAAGTGTGCGTGCTGCTGTGATTTGCAGGTCGTCGACATCATCTTCAGTGCAGTTGCGGCCTCGCATTCTGATGGGAGGCAGGGTTGGCCTTTTCTCAGATTGCTGTGATCACTCGTTCCCAGATACTTGTCACCTTGGTGCTCTATGGCCTCTACGTCGTGTGGTCCCAGGTGCAGGCGCGGCCTTGTGTTGTGAACCAGACACGAGCGTGTTGGTCCATGCCTTGAAGCCGTGCCTGGGAAGCTTCGTGTAAGTTAACCAAAGCAGTCCGATCAATGCTGAGGACTTCAGTCTGGGAGGCAGTACAAAGTTCTCAGACCTGGAGGACAGGGGGGGGCGGGGCCCGTTGCAGTTGGCTAAGGGGGGCGGCGGTCCCGAGCCGATTTTGCATGTGGACGTGAGGAGCCTGAGCCACAGACATGCAGCACAGCTTTGTGAACTTCCTTGTAGTTGGTTCTGTGTTATTCGAACCCCAGCAGAGCCTGCCTTGTGCGAGGAGAGCTACGGCAGCGTTGAGGCCAAGAAGCTCTTAGAGGCGGGTGGCCAACCCACGAAGCGGTACGCGGTACCCTGGGGCGGGGGGGGTGGGGGGGGGCTGTGGTGTGGCCGTCGCCCGGATCCGTAAGGGCTTCGCAGGCTGTGGAAGGCGTTCGTGCCATCGTTCGTGAGCTCTTCATGCCCTTGATGCTGGAAACGACAGTTTTCGGTGGTCTCTCCGATATTTATGTGTAAATGTAACCCATTCGAAATTCCATCGGACACACATCAACAGTGCGCTCGGCGGGCCCTGAGACGTTGAGCCTCTGTGCAAGGCCAGAAAACCGGCGGGGGAATTGTGGTGACCGTGGAAAGACTAACAAGCTTTTGAAAAGATATTTAGAGTGCATACGAGGGTTCTTTTTGAATCAGACGTCTGCATTGATTGGGTGCTTCACTCGTGTCCTCAATTGACGCCTGCTTTTCCATGTCAAGGCCTCCCACAACATCCTCGGCTCGCACGACGACGAGCTTCGACCTTGGATGGTTGCACCCGGTTTCAAGTCCGGCAGCACAAGCTTCATGAGATTTCATGAGGGTCCAAACTGTGTCGCACCAACTCACCCGATAGCCCAGGGGTCTGGGTGCGCTCTTCAGCAGCTCCCAGGGCGGAGCCATGTCGTCCGGCTTCGGTGCGCCCAGGGATTCTCGGATTGCCAGATTCAAAGCACAGGTTGAGAAGGGCATCTCATCGCATGTCAAGATCTCGGTCTTTCTGTAAGGTTTTCGGTCCGAATCTTTCCAGGGTTGACGTGGGAGTGCGCATGACAAGGGCGCAAGATGGCGCCAAGCACAACCTTTGAAAGCCTTTGCATGTTAGATTTTGTTAGATGGTCTCTGTGCGGAGTTAGAGTACATGACGCATGCCGTATGGGCAGGTGAAGGCTCCAAGATCTTCGGTCTCAAGCATGTGGCTGGCCCAGAGTGGCAGAGTGGCAGGGAATCGCTTATTCATGTCTTGTGAATGCCTCAGGGGGCTTAGTAACTAAGGGGTACAGGGTTTTAGGGGCCTGGCTTGGTTGACGAAGTTGGATGGCTGAGAGCTGCAAGTCGAGGAGCTTCAGTTCCCGCCTCCTCGGTGAGTGCTGCCGTGCTCTGGACCAGTTAATGGACGGGGCAGGGTAAGGGCAAATGCAGGATGCCAAGCAGAACAAGGCACATCAACATACTGTCTTGCGACCGCATGGTTGCCCCAGCATCTATTCTTTCACTGCTTGCCTGTCTCAGCCTCGGTGATACGGGTGCGCGAACGCAGCGCACTGCTGAAGAAGAGAAGAAACAAACACACACGCCAGTTGTGGAAGAGATGTAAGAGACATGTCGAAGTTTGTCAAAGCCAGGCCTTGCAGACATGGACATCAGACCTCTCCCGTGGCCGTTTTTCAGTCTTTTGAGAGAAGGCACTTTGGAAGAAGGCGAATTGCGAATGCCAAGATGGAACACGACCTCTCTGGAAACCATCGTAGGAGTGCGAACAATGCAATGGGGAGGTAAAACGCAACTGCGCCATGGATTCATGGATGTGGGACAACCTTGAAGCAAGAGCTGACTCCACAAAAACTTGTTGAGCTTACTGCTTGACATGCCCGAAGAGCAACCCTTACCCGAGTCTGTGGTGGTCCTGCCTCAATAGCCATGAGCTGAACGGGTGCACGATGTCGGTGCTTGCGTGCTTCACTCGGACCGAGAAGGCTGCGGAGGAGACTCATCTGCAGGCATTGTAGGCCTTCTGGGCATTGTAAGCCTTCTAAGCATGGCCCGGGGGAATGTGAGGTTTGTGGGTTCCCGATGCATTGGCATTCCATCATGATCTCCTCCAAGCTTTGCGAAGCCGGTTGGGTTATCAAGTGCTCCTGCTCATCCCCGAAAGTGCCTGAGATTTTCTAGGCCTGCTTCTGTCCGGTGCACAGGAGAAGGTGGATGTGTGGCTCACTGAGCAGCTTAAGTTCACGCGCGACCAGTCTCCTGGCTACAAGAGAGGAGGTCAAAGCAGGAGAAAGGAGTGGCTTGAGGGGAAGCGTATTTGAGAATGATCCTGCATGTACAGTAGGGGGAAGTGTAGGGCGAGCCAGTCTCGTAATCAGCTGTCATATCAAATGCCTCCTGACTTCGCGAGCATGTATGGAAGTTAATGCGACCGAAGACCAGTTGTGCAAAAGTCACCCAGCTTGTCGCAAGCTAATATGGCTGGCCCATCTTGGTTTGCCTGCGCCCAAAGTCCCATGCTGAACTCCCATTCTGCTTCGGAGGTTGGACAAAAAGTCGCGGCAGTGCGAGCAACTGGATGCGGAGCTTCGGCGCCTCAAGGACGCCCACGAAGCTAGCTGAGCCTCGAAAAAGGGCTTCCATAAGATGGGCTAATTAGGGTTCAAAAAGTCGTCAAAATTCTCTATTCCTTTGCTATGGGAAGAGAGTGCTCGCATGAAGCATGGTGCTCATGATGATTGCTGTCGTCTTCTGCTGAGTGCTGCATCAAGTGGGAGGCTTGTGAACCAGGGAGATTTCAGATAGTTTAGTATGCCCCAATTCACAAACATATCACATATCTGACGCCCAAAACCTCCGAAACTCTAAGAGGCCTGCATCTTAGGTTCAGGCTCATTGTTTTGCGGCCCTGTCCGTGCATGCCATTTCAGTTGCAGTCGGCACGTGTTGGCTCGGACTTTCCCGAAAGCCCAGAACAAAACAGCCCATCAGGAGCAACAAAGACAGTTTGTGCGACCAGAGGCCTTGTTTGCCGGGCTTTGTTGGCAGTGTCGGGCGGTATTTGTGGTCGAGGGAACCATCGCCAGGGATTGCTACACATTGCAACACTGTGCGGACAGTGCACAGCTGACATGCAAGACCTACATGCCAGTATCATACTTGCTGCTTCTGGAATCGGTCCTGAGATCCTTCCCAGCCGCTGGAGGAGTTAGAAGCTCTGCGGGACTCGCACCGACAGGCCTGGACACAGAGAACAGAAGATAAAAGGCATACCTACAGTGACCTGCAGCAACAACCTTTGCAAGTGTTTGCGTCAGTCAGAGGGTGCTATGCACGGATTCTTTCTCCGGTTTTCTGCGGCCGTCCAGTGGCCTTCTGATTCTGTGAAGACCTGTGACGATCTGTGAAGCTCGTTTCAACTATTCCCTCCATTTCCCTCCAATTCCAAGAGCTTTGCAGGAGCTCGAGCGGCTTTCGCAAGAGCTTGCCAGCGAGCGGGACCTTCACCAGGAGGCCAGGAAACCTCAGGAAGCCTCAGGAAGCCTCAGGAAAACTCAGGAAGACTCAGGAAGACTCAGGAAGACTCAAGGACGACTCAGCAAGACTCAGGAAGACTCAGTGGTGAGACCTCGCATTCTGCGATCTGCAGTCGATGTGCTGTGCCAGGCCTCGAGGTTGCTGCAAGGTCAGCGGGAGCAGCGGGATGCGAAGGCCGGTCATGATACGGGAGGCAGTGGGATGGAGAGTAGAAGAAACTAGGCAAGATGTGAGCCGGCATATGCAGCTGACATGCTGACTTCGGAGCCAGATGCAGTTTTTCAGGTGCAGATGCTCCAAGAGGAGCTTCGCAACCTCAGCGACGGTTTGGCACAGAAGGCCTGTGCAATGTGCTTGCACTCAGGGTCTAGAGTCTAGCTTCTTCTTGCAGTTGACAGAGTGCTGCTTGAGTCAACGCCATTCGGGCGATAGTCGGCTATATCAGAAGCAGCTTCAAGTGACGGTGGATTCCGAGGAGGAGGACATTCTCAACATCCAGTTCAGCATGGTCGAACTCCAGAATCGCTGCAGTGACCAGGGCGCCCGCATTCCTAGCTCTCGATCAGGCAAGCAAGTCAAAGGTGTTATATTTAAGAAGGGTGGCGAGCTGATGACGGCTCTAGTCTTTTTGTATTCTTGCAGGGTCCCATGAAGAGCTGCATGCTGAATCAACTTTGTGGGACAGATGCCACTGGCAGAAGGATCACTTTTGATGGTTGTTTTAGCTGAGGCCCTGGTCGTGGAGAACGCGGACGCCTTCCAGAAGGCTTCAGAGGAGCTGGCGGAGAAGGAGGAGGCCTCTTGGGAGCATTTTCACGCTGCTCAGCTGCTTCGCCTGCCCACGCATTCACTCTGCGTCTGGGCGATGAGAAATATGACAAAGCGAATGCATGATGAGCCTGACGTATCAGATCTCGTAAACAGTGTAGTTTAACGGCACCGCGCTGCAGGCCCTCTCATGGGGTTTCCTGGGCTCTTCCCAAGTACTCTCGGCGTGATGCCCCAAAAGATAGCCGCATGCGAGGCACGTGGACGGTTGCACGTTGTTGTCGCAGGTCGTTGGTCTCTGACATGGGCCCAAAGCGGGCTCCATGTTGGGCTCCATGTTGCTCCATGATACTCCTGTCTTCGTTTCATGGGAAGCTTGTGTGAGATCATGGGAGTGCTTCCCCTTCCTTCAACATGGTAGCCTCCAAGTGCAGGCCCTGGAGCAAGCAATCCAGAGGCAGCAGGATCGGCTTCGATGCACATGAGCAGTTCGGTTCAGTTTTGCCATCTGTGCTTTCAGATCCTTACAGCTGCTGCCGTTCTGCCTTCTTGTCCGTGCGATCGAAAGTGCTGGATGCTGAATCTCTCTCGCATGCACCATAAGCAGGCATTGCGGCATGCTAGAAGGCATTCGGGACCTGTCGGACCTGCCTTCTTTGTCTTGTCACTTCCACGTCGCTTGCGAGGAGCTTCGCCAGCAGATGAGCGCCGCATCGACACAGCTCCAGGGACAGGTGAGCGCGATGGGTCCATCAAAAGCGCGTGCGATCATGCGGTCAAGGGAGTGCCGCAACGTCCCACTTGCTGTGGACAACAGGTCCGGCAGCTCTCAGAAGAGCTGGAGCACAGCCAGGCGAGACCTGCATGGACATGTAGAGGGGTGTAGCAGTGCGTAGCTTTCACATCTTTCGCGGCCTGCAATGGCGAGGCTTCCTCCAAGCTGTGTTTGCATTCCGGTCCTATTTGTTAATCCTATGCCTGTGAACCTAGTTACTCGGTCTCTTCTTTGTTTGAATCTGTTTCAGGCGAAAGGCAATAAATAATCAAGAGAAGCAGCAATAGCGAAGCGCATCGTTTTTCTCGTTGCCTATGCCCCGACTCTAGGCTGCGAAGTCCACGGCGCAGGCGGCCGTAAACAGGCGCTTCTCTGCCCATGGGTCTGCACAGTGGAACAGTCATATTGAGCATATTCTGACCAACACTGGTGAACCTCGATGCATGTGCTGCGCAGACTCGGCAACTTCAGCAGTTGGAGGGCCCAGAACCTTGAGTTTCACAGACCCTGCCAGGCTGCAGGAGGAGAACGCTGCCCTTGCATCACAGGTCCAGCAGGTCGCCTGTTGGCTTCAGGAGTTCTAGTTTGCGTCAACTGGCTTCACCAATTGGGTCCGCATCATGCCTTTGATTTTTAGGCATATTTGGCTTGAGTATGCTTGAGAGATGCTTGAGTGCTGCAGATTCAGCTGTTGCTCTGTCAGAAATGCGAAGGAGACTCATCTGAAGAAGCTTTCAAGATTTCCACTAGCAGCTAGATTCGGCTTAAATCGTAAACGTCCTGGAGCTTCCGCAGGTGACTAGTGAGCTGGAGTCTGCACGCGAGAAGCTGCGGGAGCAGGATCCCCCTCGGGCAATGCGGCAGGGGGGAGTGTGAGCCGTAGGGTGGTAAAGACCGCGCAAGGTTCGCAATCACCTCCACTCTGCCTCCGCTGTTCCTGATGCAAGTGCAATCCCCCTTGGTCGCCTTATCCTTTGGGGTGCATTTCAACCTTAGGCCTTAGGCCCCCCCACACTCCCAAAGCCGGAGAGGGAACGAACCAGGAACCGGGAGTTCCACACACTCAGAATGATAATGATGATAATAGTAACAACAATAACAACAATAACAACAATAACAACAATAACAACAATAACAATAATAATACTAATAATAATAATAACAATAATAACAATATTAACAATAATAACAATAATAACAATAATAGCAATAATAACAATAATAACAATAATAACACGAATAAAAGATAGCAATAATGACAATAATAAAAACAATAACAATAATAACAATAATCACAATAATCACATAACAACAAAAAGAACAATAAGAACAATAAGAACAATAAGAACAATAAGAACAATAAGAACAACAAGAACAATAAGAACAATAAGAACAACAAGAACAATAAGAAGAACAACATCAAAAAATGTCAATAAGAACAACAAGAACAATCAGAACAATAAGAACAATAAGAACACTAAGAACACTAAGAACACAACAACAACAATAACCACAGTAATATTATTACAAATCATAATAATTGTCATAATAATGATGATAATAAGAGTAATAATAGCAATAATCATAATAACAAGAATAAAATAATAGTAATATGAACAATAATAATAACAATAACAATAGTAATAATAATATTAATAATAATAATCATAATAATAATAATAATGATAATGTTCCAAGGAGGCCGCTGCGGAGCGCAGGCAATCCCAGCTGGAAGATGAGATCCAGGCGCTTCCCGTGCCAAGGACTTGTTCTGCTTTGACATGTTCCAGGGGATTCTCCATGGAGGTAGTCTGTATTCCGGCTTTCACATTTGGCGAACTTCGTTTGTGGGCTCTGTGGTGTGGGGTTGATTCAGCAACCCGGGTTGAGTGTACTACCGTCTTCCTTTTTCTGCCTATTCAGCTTACTTTTGCCGATCCGATGCGTAGTTCGTTTGCGGTGAGTGTTCTGAAACACGCTTAGTACGATTAACGATTAACACTGCCTCTCTCTCGCTTGGGCTGCCTCTGCGCCTGCACGCATTTCATGCAGAGACATTGTGCTTGGCCCCGGAGAGTGACAGGGCCTAGTGCAGCTCGTCTCGAAGTCGCAGGTGCCGCCTCTGGAACTTGTGGGCAGGGCCAGTTTCAGGGTTGCAGGATGTTGTGTAGGAGGGCGGGGGAGGGGTGTGGGATTTGTTAGGCCCTGTATGATTTGAAAGGTTCTATTCTCATCCGCCTTTCAAATTGAGATCTTCTGGCGAATGCCCGGCATTCGGGAGGTGCAGCTTAGCACACGTTTCAAGCTAGGCACGCCGGTATACCTGCCCCGGTCAGTGGAGTGAGTGCATGCACGTGCCCTTGTTGAACGCAGCTTCTGCAGGGCCAGGCGCAGGCGCAGGAGCCAGAGAGTTGAGAGTTGAGAGCTGCGTTTTCAAGCGCTTCAGCTCGTTTTCCCACAGGCACCGTATTTTGGAGGTCATGCTTCGTGCTCCACGCAGTGGGCAGGACAGCTGGCCGAGCCCCACATTCGCACTGGATGGCAGAGGCAGTCCTGCATCTCAAAGGCAGAAAGCTCAAAGAAGCTCTCTCAGCTTGTTTCCTCGCAGGGCGCTGCGACTTGGAGGATCAGCATAGTGCTGACCATGGGGCCGGAGGCCAGGACAGTGAAGCATCAGCCTCACAGCGAGTCACTGCTTTTTTGCACTCAAAAGCTCTTGGTTCGCGGGTTGCCTCCACTCCTATGGGGATTCTTCTATTTCCGAAGGTGCCGGGCCGAGCTTCTGCGAGCCAACGCCCTTGGTGCCCTCGGTGCTCATCGCTGCAGAGATTGACCTGGGCCGCTTCGGCCAAAAAGAAGGAGGGAGTATGATTCTGAGTGGACAGGGAGGTTTGGGACTTGTTACCCGAGTTTCTCGGGGCACGTTCGGAATATCTCGGGTCTGGAAGTGTTTGTAGCCGCTTTGTGATACACGATGTGGCAACAGCCAGTTGACACAAAGATTTATGATGGTCGGGCAAGTTTCCGCGGTCCTCCCTCCTCTCCTCCCCTTCAGGGGTCGCTCCTCAGGCCTGGGGTTCTTTCCTTTCAGCTCCCAGGCCTTTTTGGGCTGCGGCCCCTCCTTCCTCGGGGAGTTCCCTCAGGTCTCCGGGCTCTTGCCCTTTAGGCTCCAGCCCTCTTTGACCGCCCTAAGCTTCTTCTTTTTGCATTTTTTGCGTCGCCCTCAGAAGTAGGAACCGGCTCAGAATTAATGGTCTTTCCTTCCCCAACGAGGGAGTTGCCGATCTTGGACCATCTGTAGCTGCACAGTTGCCCTAGTTGCGCTTTCTGACTAGGACTTATTGTGGACACAACCTTCAAAGACAGTCAAGCTGGGCACACACACACATTCGCAAAGGCGCCCCAAAAATGTGGGTCACTGGACTTGCGCTTGCCAGGCTACAAAGCCAAGCGCGCTCTGTTGGGGAACTACACATATTGATACATATTGTATCCGCAGCTTTCATCCCAGTTCAACCCATCCCAGTTTGCTAAAACCGAAATCCTTCCAAATCCCCAAAAATATAGCTCAATTAAAGGACCGGATAACCCCACATGCAAAGTTTTCCATTCATAAAGAGTAGAGAAGTGATAGAGGATAAAAGAGTGAGAGAGCGAACGAGTGAGTGCGTGGCCGTGAGTGAGTGCGTAAGTGAAGTGGAGACGAGCTCGTGAAAGCGTTCATGTGATGTCAGGTGCGTGAGTGAACGTGGTGTGCGCGTGATGTGTGGTGCGTGATGCATAGTCCGTGATGTGTGTGTGTGTGTGTGTGTGATGTGTGATGTGTGCATGGTGTGTGGTGCGTGGTGCACGGCCGAGAGCTTCGTGAAGGTCTGGAGGCCCTCGACGTGGATCGGACCCTCTTCACCAGAGCATCTCCATGTTTCTTTGAACTCCTCGTGAAGTTTCCAAGATCGGAAAGCACTGCTCACATAGACAGCATACACATGAAGCCGAGTCTGAGTTTCATCTGCAAAGTGCACGATGTGCATGCATACATAGTCCAGCAACAAGCAGAGCCGCAAGCTTTCCCGCGAAGTCGCACGCACGTTAGCGCGCGCGGCAACGGCCCAGGGCCCCTAAGTGCCGCGCCTGCCAGCACAAACGACGCGTGTGTCGCGCCTGCCAGCGTTTCGCGAGCCCCCGAGCGCGCGCGCGCGGCAACGGCCCAGGGCCCCTAAGTGCCGCGCCTGCCAGCACAAACGACGCGTGTGTCGCGCCTGCCAGCGTTTCGCGAGCCCCCGAGCGCGCGCGCGGCAACGGCCCAGGGCCCCTAAGTGCCGCGCCTGCCAGCACAAACGACGCGTGTGTCGCGCCTGCCAGCGTTTCGCGAGCCCCCGAGCGCGCGCGCGGCAACGGCGCCTGCCAGCACAAACGACGCGTGTGTCGCGCCTGCCAGCGTTTCGCGAGCCCCCGAGCGCGCGCGCGGCAACGGCCCAGGGCCCCTAAGTGCCGCGCCTGCCAGCACAAACGACGCGTGTGTCGCGCCTGCCAGCGTTTCGCGAGCCCCCGAGCGCGCGCGCGCGCAACGGCCCAGGGCCCCTAAGTGCCGCGCCTGCCAGCACAAACGACGCGTGTGTCGCGCCTGCCAGCGTTTCGCGAGCCCCCGAGCGCGCGCGCGGCAACGGCCCAGGGCCCCTAAGCCGCGCCTGCCAGCACAAACGACGCGTGTGTCGCGCCTGCCAGCGTTTCGCGAGCCCCCGAGCGCGCGCGCGGCAACGGCGCCAGGGCCGCCTAAGCCGAGCGCGCGCGCGGCAACGGCCCAGGGCCCCTAAGTGCCGCGCCTGCCAGCACAAACGACGCGTGTGTCGCGCCTGCCAGCGTTTCGCGAGCCCCCGAGCGCGCGCGCGCGCGGCAGCGGCCCAGGGCCCCTAAGTGCCGCGCCTGCCAGCACAAACGACGCGTGTGTCGCGCCTGCCAGCGTTTCGCGAGCCCCCGAGCGCGCGCGCGGCAACCGCCCAGGGCCCCTAAGTACCGCGCCTGCCAGCACAAACGACGCGTGTGTCGCGCCTGCCAGCATTTCGCGAGCCCCCGAGCGCGCGCGCGGCAACGGCCCAGGGCCCCTAAGTGCCGCGCCCGCCAGCACAAACGACGCGTGTGTCGCGCCTGCCAGCGTTTCGCGAGCCCCCGAGCGCGCGCGCGCGGCACTGGTCCGGCGCCCCTAAGTGCCGCGGCTGCCAGCGCAAACGACCCCTGTGGCGTTTCCCGCGTGATGTGGTGCGTGATGCGTGATGTAGTGTGTGATGCGTGGCGTGGTGCGCGTGATGTGGTGCGTGATGTTGTTGTGCGTGATGTTATGTGGTGCGTGATGTGGTGCGTGTGATGTGGTGCGCGTGATGTGGTGCGCGTGATGTGGTGCGTGTGATGTGGTGCGTGATATGTAATGCACGTGGTGCATGAGGTGCGTGATGTGCGTGATGTTGAAGGAGGAAAGAAGGCGGAAGGAGGGAGGAAGGAAGGAAGGAAGGAAGGAGGAGCGCGGGACAGCCCCAAAAGTAAGAACCCCACACAAAGATGTGGGGAATAAGAGCTTGCCGTCACGCAAACCTTAGACTTCATTTGTCGTCCGCAATCAGCGCGAGATCATCCGGCTTTCCTCTTGCAGGTTTGTGTTTTTGCGGCAGGAATTTTGTAAGAAGCGGACGGGACGGGGACTGCTATTGCCAACCAGTACTGCCAAGCTGATTCTCGGCTTGCTTTCTGTGTTATGGATGTTTTCACAATCCCAACACCCCCCCTCTGCGACTCCTGCATATTCTGCTGATGCGGAGCTACTGCCTCTGAAAGCTGGCGCGCATCTCTGAGGTGCTGCCGGTGGTGCCGCCCTCGGAAAGTAATGTTGTGTCAGACCGTGTCAGGCTTTCAAAAGCTTTCGTTTTGTGTGTGGTTTTTTTGTCAGTGGAGATGTTTTGTTTTTGACGATTGTGGAAATGGGCAGAAATGTGAACAGATGAGGGCGCGCCACCCTGACGGTTTCTCCGTGGCAGACCAGCTCCGACTACAACTCGGCCCGTTGTCTGAGTTAGGGTTTAGGGTTTAGGGTTTAGGGTTCAGGGTTCAGGGTTTAGGGTTTAGGTGCAATTGTGCGTTTTTCGGCTGCGAGAGTAACTCTTAGGTGTGTTTGTGCAAATTTCACAAGCTGAGGTGGTCAAGGAGTTCTTGGCCCACCACCGGGTCAAGCCCATCTTCGAGCAAGCCGCGCCTTGACAGCAGAAGCCACACTTGTAAACATTGATTCGGTCGTTGGTGATTGGTGCGAGGGCCCTTTTCAACGGTTGCTTTGACTAGCTCAGAGCAGAATACTGGGAGCTCATCATGTCCTCCTTTTTCCTGCCACCACGTCTAGCACGCCACCCCACTCTGCGCCACACCTCCAGTACCCGCGCCATCAGCACAGCACCACCAGCATAGCACCACCAGCACCAACACCGCCAAGCATGTGGCGGACGCTCAGGTCGTGCTTTACCTGGAGGCCCGGCGACTGACGTGTGCTGGACAAGTCAGTCTGCATCTTTCACGCTTGCCGAAGCCCTTGGCATCCTGATACATTGCACGATTCATCTGTGTTTTTGTGAGTGTGGGAGCAGGATCTGGAGAGGAGTGCCACGACCTTCCCTCTGCTTGTGAAGGCAGGCTTGCCTCTGCCGTCATGTGCCGTCATATGCTCGCAGCAGTGACCCTTGATCCTGCGACCGCCTGTGCAGGCCTCGTTAGCGGACATTTACAGCCGATACGGCTGAGATGGACTGAGGCGGCTGCAAGGTGCTGTGAACTCTACGCCCTTTACCACCGCAAGAACCCCTCACTTTCGCATACCTCATGCAGCGCCTGTCATCTCCCGCCGAAATTTGTGAGTGCTAATTATTTGGACCTTGTATGTGCAGCCTGCCGGAAGTGTGGCGCCGCACTCAACGAGGGCGTGCCCCGGGTGCAGAGTGGAAATATGTGGGAATCACTGCCCCCCATGGTCGCAGACGTCAATATGAGTACACAGAAGTTGGCAAACAAGTTCGTTTTCGGATGCCGAGCTTTTCAACTCTGCATCCTTGGCTTTTGGGGACTCCATGGGACTCCGAAGACGGCTCACAGCGCCTCTTTCAAATCGGCCTGCTGCTGTGAGTCTATCGGATCTATCGCTTTTCAGGAGAGCCTCCAAGGAGGGCTCCTGCTGGTGGCTGCTCGTGGCTGCGTGGCTGGCGACGTGGCTAGAGCTAGTGTCCCCTTAGTGTCCCCCTTGCAGGGGTTGGTGGCCCGCATGGGAGCGGCGCTTCGCCCAGAATGCTTGCTTTCACATATCTCAACCCGCAGATCTCGGCAACCGAGAGGGGCCTCAAAAGACCGTCCAGGCTTTCAGGGTTGAGAGACCAGCCCGGCGCTGCAGCAGACGGCAGTCATTCTGCATTGATGTTGTTGGGGTTGCGGCAGTCTGCCGGATTCTATGTGCCAGAAGGCGCGGGATGTCGGGGCATGTGGGCTTTCACAGTCACATGTATTCGACAGCTTCGGTCAGAAAGCAGTTTGGCTCTAGATCGTTCGATCCCGAGGTAGAGGTAGAGTTTCTATGTACACGGTCAATCCAGAAGTGTCTCTGGCGATGGAGGGTGGAACTTGTGTCTTTGTTCAACTTTGTTCATGCTCTCATGCTCTGTTTACAGCACCGGTGGGCTCCATGTTTTTATATTGCCACAGCCGAATTCACAGCATGTGGGTGCTGCCAGCTCATGGCGCTTTGCTTGGCGCGTGCCCAGCGGCAGGCAAGAATGCAAGACGTGAATGCGGCACCCAACGCTACATTTTTACGGCAATATGTTTTCGCTGGACTTGCTCCGTCACCTTGTATGCAGGTCTGCCAAAGGATGAGTGCTGAGTCCTCGACTTGGAAAAGTTTTTGGCACCTCGCCCTGCCAGGCCCTTCGCGGCGTCGTTTCGCGGTGCTGCGCAACGCTGCCTCAGGCTGAGCCAGTCGATGTACGGCAGCACCTGACAGGGATTAAAGCTCACCGCAAAACAGCCCTGCCCAAAGGAAAATAGGTCGGCGCAGAATTCTTTACCTCAACTCATGTGCCTCATGCAGGGACAGACTAAACCCTGGAAACTCAAGCTCTCAATCATGTCAAGGGCGTACCAGTCTACATAAGAGTCTGGCTTTACACAGGGTGGTGCAAAAATGACATGAGTTCTCAATGATGTTCTTGCTTGTTGTTCCTCTTTTTTTTCGAAGCTTTGCCTGTAGGTCCTCAGAAAAAAGAGAAGTTGAATTGAGAGAGCCGAAGGCAGAGTGTTGTCGAACAAAGGGAGAAGACTATTAATGTTGAGGGGAATGGGTGGCCTTGCCCTTTGCCGCACCTTTTGAGAAGGTTCCGTTTTCAGAATCATAATCATAAGACGTAAGGCGAAAGAAGGGAATAGAAGCAGCAAGAGAAGAGGCAATCCTTGTGCTTGGGACTTGGGCGTGTGGGCGTATCTGTCTTTGGATTTTGTAGAAAGCCACAAGAAAGCAGAACATGAGCAAAAGACAACCACAAGCAGAAACCGAGCAGCAGATACCAACAAAACGCCCAAAGCAGAACGCAGCAGGACAGTGGAAAGCAAGAACAGCAGCTTCTCATGTGCCAGCGTGAAGGGCCAACACAGTCCGCGTTTGCCACTTTTCTCGAGGAGCTCAGCTGCTGGGTCTCGCGGAAAAATTGTGAAACCAGAGAGTTCAAGAGGGCGGTTTCCCCTCATAACCGACTTGGGGTTGTAGGTCACTAGTACTATGATGGCTGCTTGATGTACCGTTGAGCGTGATGCAGACTGGTTGGGAAGCCCTGGGCACCCATTGCCAAGCTCAGGTCTCAGTGTGTCTGTCTTTTTTTTGGCGGTCCTTTCGCTGCCCAGAGTGTATCATTGCCTACGGCAACGATTGCACGTGCACCTTAAGGCCTTCCACGGTGCGTCTCAGCACTCAGAGCACTCGCCGGTGCTGGGCCCTCGGAACTTCGCATTCTGTTCCAGGCCGCATGTCCGCAAGAAATTCGCCTTCCCCCAGAAAAATGGTGAATCTATACGGTCTATACACAAGCAATGGTCATTTTTTTTGAGTTTTGTCACCTTTGAGTTTCGGTAGTGTTGCTTCGTCAAGCTGGCGAAGCATTTTCGGATTGTGCTAAGGCTTGCTGGTTAACATTTTGTGTCGTTCCGGCGGAGTGGGCTTTCTAGGCACGGTTCGTACTTCCGAATGTGAGTAACAAGATTGTACAACTGCACCCTACTTTGTGGGATATGCTTTTGAAGCTGGAGCTGTTGCACGGGCGCGACGGGCGCACTCGAAATCGACACCGCTTTGCTCCTCCGTTGCTCCGCTCTTCCGCTCCTCCACTTCTAGGGAGCTTTGGGTATAGAATTTGCTGTCCGGCTCCAAGTTTGGGTAGAACATCTCATGTTTCCACACCCACACATGGATTCCCCATGCAAGGAGAGGCGCTCAAGACAAAAGAAGCTGCAGCCACAACTCCAAATCCGAGAACTGTACAACTTAAACTTTATCGGAATCTCAACTCTAATCAGTAAAGCTGAGATCCTAAACTTCGCAGTCCTCAACTCCAAACGATTTCCTGCAGTGGTCTGCATCAATGCTTCTTCTCTCTGGGCTTGATAATCATTCGTGCAGCGCTTTGATATGTTCAGCTTAACCACATACTCGTACATACTACTGTTTGCCAAGTCTGCCGAAGAGTTTGAGATTATGTGGCTCAGAAGTAGTACGAACATACTATGAAGTGGATAACCGCGAATGAGACTGAAAGGTTCGTTGAAACGAGGTTTAGGAAGTCTGTGACAGATAACCAGCAAAAAGACTTAGCAAACGAGGCCAAAGAGTGGCAACATGCCACCGAGCTGCTGCAGGATGAGACGTTTCTTGTCCTGCTTGCGCGTCAGGTGCAGCGGTGCAGTGGGCCTGTCTGTTTTAAATGAAAAGCTCTGTTCGAGGAGATGCGCATGCACAGCCCACTGCCGGATGCTACCGCGGTGAACGCAACCATCGGCGCCTGCTCCCGCGCAGGGACCCTACATGGAAGCCTCTAATGCCCTACACTCCGTGGCTTGCTCTGAGCCTGCGAACGCTAAACTGCGGCCCTGAATGCAGGGCGAGGAAGGTGGTTTTCTGAGAATGTGCATGTGCAATCCACCACCTAGTCTTAAATGGCCAGACTCCGCAGGCAGTACTTGCAATATGCACCAGAGCCAGGAGCCAGGCTGTCATGGCAACATGCAAGACATGCCCCATGTTCTTCTGAGCCCAAAAAATGAAGGCATTTAGGCAGCCAGCTGAACTTCTCGGCCTGCCCAGCACCTTCTGCAACACTTTGATCACTCTTGCTCTTTCAGACGAGTCGATCAGAAGACACACAGCACCAATCTCACCCACACGCCCGCTGACGGCCGTGGAAGAGCCATGCCCGCGGCGGAATCCTGTGAAGACCCACTTCAGTGGAGGCGCGTTCTTTGTGCCTTCGTGCCAGCGGGACCCAAATACCCTGCAAGCCCTTGGCATGCTGATGGTGCTGCCAGCTTGGAGAGTCACCGCACGCCCACGTCAGACAGTATTACCCAGCGTGCCAAGCGGACCTGTCAGGTTCGAAGAGCCTGATGGAAGACAAAGTGATCTGCGGGCTAACAGCTGGGAAAACGATCTTTGCCAGGCGGAATCAGATATGAATGAACCCAAGCCGTTTCCAAACCTTCAGCGCTTTGCTGAGAGGTGAAACTCCTGGCAATGCATCGACCGACACATGATCCGGAGAGAATGAAGGCAAGGCTTGTCAGCCTTGGCAGTGGATGCTGACCTGCATGATGCCAAATATGATGCTGCAAGAACTTGTACTAAGAGTCGTGAAAAGAACCGGTCTCTTTCAACTGCCTTTGCTTCTCGCAGGCTGGGGACTACCCCTTCAGCTGGCACCTGCAGGGCCGCAAGCGTCTTTGGGAGCTGAGGCGCGGAGCGATGCGGAGAGATGCGGAGTGCGTGCAGAGGTTTGTCTTGCGCTTTTGCAGCCATCTCCCCATGTGAGGCTACAAATTCGTTTCAAAGTGCTGCCGAAGGAGCTGTCTCTGCTTCAAAGGTTGGCAGGCGTTTCGGATTTCGTGGCACATCCAAAAGGGAAAAACAACGACCGGAAGAAAACAGTGCGCGGTGGGTGGAAACCAGGGCAGGCGAATCCTTTGCGAGGGGCTACACTCAAAACGGTGCTTTCTTAATTGCAAAACCCCAGCAGCCGCGGCGATGCTCAGCCATTCGTGGAAACGCGGAGGCAGAGGTGAGATGAACAGAAATTGTAGATGGCTGAAACAGCTGGGGGAACAGGAACAAGGGATCTGCGGACAAACTGCCGCGACTCCGTATTTGTTGCGCTTCCGAAGCTCATATATCCGGTGCAGAACTTCGCATGAGATTCGTCCCGGGCTCGCACATCCACTTGCTGAATCGGGAACAGTGTAGAGTCGCTCAGCGCGCTCTGAGGAGCCTCTTTTCTTCGCCTTGGAGCTGAGCCGCTTCGTTGAGATCTCAGGTATTACCCGCCAAGCACAGAAGGCCCGTACTTGACTCAGGGCTGTCTCAGGAGACATCAGAGCGCCGGGAAAGAAGCAATGCAATATGTTGACAGTCGTGGCTTGGGGCACTCCACCTGACAGGCCCTGGTGAGTGCCTGCCAAGCTGTTGCAGACTGCTACCACTCCAACGGTCATGAGCCCAGACACTATCTACAGGACATGAGCAGATGGTTAGAGGAGATGCTACCAAGACACATCACGGCTCGGGTTTGAGGATGGTTCGTGCTGTAGTTGACAGGTCTAAGCTTCGAGCAGAAGAGTATGGAGTTTCGAGATCTTGTTGTAGGTTTGGGGTGCAGTCCTGGTTCAAGAGCTTGGTATGGTACTCGTAGTATCTTGAAGAAGCATCCCCAGACGACCAGAAGGGTTACACGAGGATAGGGGTCCATGACAGGTCCATAGTGGGTCGGGTCCATTGCACACCAAGGGTGCCCCAAAATCCTGATTTAAAGAAACAACCCAGGGGATCCCGGGCAGCCATGGCAGGTCAAGGGGGTTTCAGTCAGGGGTGAGAGGGAGTAAGCCCATGCCAGAGAGTTGGTCCGGGGAGTTTCTGAGGGTTCATGAACCCACAGAAGAGGTAGATGGTTGAACGGGCGGTATCCATGGCTTAGTTGGCGACCGGGGGTCCATCGCGTGGTGTTTGGCGTTCATGGCTGCATGTTGATTCATGCCTGGCCGCAGGTTCATACGAGGGACGGTGCAAAGGGTCCACATGGTGTCTTCAGAAAAAACAAATTCCAAGCACAAAACCCAAAATGCCGTCTCCATGTCTCCTTTGAGATGCTGGGCGTCGCAAAACCCCATGGCCGGTTAACCAAAAGGAGCTTGAAAAGAAACATTCAGGCTGTGCCGCAGCAGTACACTTCAGCGCACGCCCGGAGGGTTAAGCTGAATTCAATTTGACTGATTGGGTGCTGGGTCTTTGTCTTGGAGGCTTCAGGCTGTGAGTCTGCTGTTTCAGCACGAAGCCTCTTCCTCCCGAAGTGCGCATTTCGTCTGGTTGTGGTGCTGGGCTTTTGACGTGCGAGAAGAGGGCATGGGTTCATCAGGTTGCTTTACTGTCGTCCGTACTGAACCTCATGCATGCTGACTTGCTCACGTGCTTGCAACCACACAGTCTCTCCTAACAATACATCTGGCTGCCATCTGGCTGCCCAGGGGACGACCCCAGCACCCTGCTCGCGGGACGCGAGGCAACCGCAGAGTTTTTCGAGCGTAGTTTTACTGTGCTAAAGGCATGTGCCATAAGCTGGTGCTGGTGTGGGAACTGGCCGTCGCGCTTGGTTTCCATTGCACTGTTGGGCAATAGCTCCTCTGAGGTTTTCTTGGGCGTATCAATGTATCACATATGTGAGTGGTAGGGGGGCTGGAGGATTTTGCTGCAATAACCGTGGGCTAAGTTGAGCGTCTTTCCAGACACCAGCATGCCCTGCCAGAACCAGACATGCATAGCCGCATAGCCGATCCCGGGGTTTTCATGTAGGCTGAATCGCCGACATTCGCCATGCCCCTGTGCCTTGGCATGGCAAGTGCTGACATGTGAGTTTTTGATGTAGCCAAGCTGATGCGCGTCGCATTATGTAGCAAGTTGCGGTCCATGGTTGGGAATGGTGGCCCTGGGCGGCCCTGGATAGTGACACCAAGGTGGGCCTTCGACCAGTTTGAGGCCCCCTCAGCTGCACCGTCCTGTGCATTCCTCTTCGCGGCCAAACCTGCCAACTTGCACAGCGATGCTTTGCACAAACATGATGAGCCTCCGTGCGCTGTCGGCGGGCTTCGTGACTTCGTGGCTGAGTGTTCTTCCTTTGCTCTTGTTGTGTTGTGGAGGTGTCAGCACCTGGCTCGGAGCCTGACCTCGCTGGCAACCTTGATGGAGTGGGCCTCCGCCCGGTCTCCAGAGAATGCAAGGAACCGGCAGACGTCAACTGTTGAGCTTGTCATGTGTTCTTATGTTTGGGTATGGATGGCTGTCGGGACCCTGTTCAACCACAGAGAGCAGATCTCTTTGCCGAAATGTGTTGTTAACGTTCAGTTCAGGTACCATGATAAAGTCTGATTAAAATCAATGAATGTGTGGCACTTGAATGAAACAACCAAGATGTTCAGATCTTGTCAGTCCAGGTCGCACGGATGGTGCTTCGGCATACACGGCATCCCTGAAGAAGGCCGCCCCGTTGTGTTCGTTGAGTTCGAGATCTGCTCTGATTGATCCGCCCCGTTGTGTTCGTTGAGTTCGAGATCTGCTCTGATTGACCTCACAAGTTCACACCTGCGCCTACACGGAAACTTGATCTTTGGAGGCCCTGGCAGAGCTGTCGACTGAGCGTGCCGGGTGCTTGTCTCGCGGGCATATTCATTGACTGTGTGTGTGTGTGTGTGTGTGTGTGTGTTCGCCTACGTGGGCAGGCGGGTGGGTGCATGGCTGGATGCGTGTGTGGGTACAGCTGTGGGTGGGTATGCGAGGTGTGAGGGGCGTGTGAGGGGATGTGTCGGGGGGCGCGCACAAAAACGCACAGGTGGTCTTGCGTGCAGTAGCGAATTGGCGATAAGGCTCTCCAGAAGCTGCAGAGTCTCGGTTTGGGGCGACTCGAAATTAACGCGGCGTGGGGGTGTGCAAGAAGGAGAGCAGATCCTGGTCCGCTTGTTCTAGACGCTTCTTGGTTGGAAGCCAAGGCGAATTGCTTCAAACGATAAGGAACGCATACCGCTGTAGAATATACTAGAACAGAGACCCCAAAAGGATCGACAGGGCCCATCCGGGCCCATAATTAATCCAGAAGTGGTCATTCGAGGTGTACACCTTCTGCTTCTGGGGCGTGTCACAGTTCTTGGACTGTGTGCGCCGAAGCCCGAGATAGCTCTTCTTCAGCACTTGCTTCCCGCACGGCTTCAGCCTCTCGGCCAGCCTTTCAGGCTTCATCAGATCATCCCTTTTGCTTTGGCTTGCGTCGTCTAGCATCTAAAGGGTTGGGACATACCAACTGCCTACCCCCAATGCTTTCCAAGCTGCGCATGAAAGTCTTCCGTTTGTGTTCCAGAAAGCCCCTGCAGCCACTGCAGGTTGGGAGGTCACTGGGGGGATCCTTCCTGGAGTGACCATGGACTTCGACAGGCGCAGCTCATTTAGGGGTCCCATTTTGGATGCTATTCCGCTCAGTCTTGTCTGTCCCCCTTCGATGCTTAGACAGGGTTGCTGACGTGTGATCTGATGTTGCCCCTTAGTTAGTCAACAGGGCCATGTTAATGGGGCAATGTTCGTTTCTCAATCGGCTGCCAACACTGCAAAATTGTACCCCATGGTTGGGCCGGATTTGCCTGAGAGGGATGGGGATGAAAAGGGAGCGTGTCAACAGGTAAGGTTCAAGAGATGTTACTTCCTTGGGCCGGCGGAAGCGTGAGACTCGGCGCCTAAGATGTCAACAGCCCGCGGAGTTCTTTCCACAGTTTCGGAGCTAGACCGAATTCCGTTGTTTTCGGGTGCTTCCGCGGAAATCCAGAGCATCCAGCTTAATCAGCGATTCCTGATTCAGACTTGCGCTATCTTGCACTGCCATTCAGTCGTGTTTGGAGCCAGCGCTTCAATCTGCTTCAGAGTTTCAACACCCAATTCCCGAAAACACTGTGCAACTGAACAATGTATCCTGCTGTAGAGAGCCACTGTCGAGTCCTACCAATTCCCACCAGAGAGATGGTGCCTTCAGTGGCCCTGGGCAAGGCTCTGCGGCCGGCCGCCTGTTTACTTCAGCGTCTATGCGCTTCAAAAAGCAGGCCTGGGAGATCTTGGCTTCTGTGAATTTGTGTGGGGTTGGGCCCGGGAGGGCCTGGGGCCTAAGAGGGTGCGAGGGTGATTGATGTTGAGATTTTCCGTTGATGTCCGCACTCGTGTTTAGTGACTGCTTCCACACCAGGTGAAGAGAAGCGGCACTTGCAATCAATGAAGAGGCCGGGGCCCTGGATGGAAAGGACACTGGGTGCTTTGACAAGCTTTTCAGCAAGATCCGGCCTCAGGACTTTCTTCCGCATCTCAGCCTGGAGTTCGCTGCATGCCCCGGAGGCCGCTCCTGTCAACAGCGCAAATACCTTAAGGGCTCTGAGTATCTCTCTAAGTGTCTCCGCCTGTGCATTCTTGAACGTCCCCTGAGCGGCTTGCGGCGTTGCGTGCTGCGGCGCCTTGAGTAATCCTGCTTGCATGAACATGCGCTGCCAACATTCTTTTGAGATCCGACAAACGTCCCTGAAGCGAAGCAAAAACACCCTTAGCACTTCGAGCCAAAAGCGGTGCACCGTGCACCGTCGAAACCCGACAACAGACGGTTTTTTTGCGATGCGAGCCCCAGAAGACTCGCCCAGCCTGAGAATCTCAAGAGACGCTGAGGACTCGAGCCGGTCTGTGACGAATGCAGACTTCAGCTGGGATGGCTACGGATCTTACGATCTGCTGGACCGAGTTTGACTATAGGGGCTCTCAGGGTAACCTGTGGCTTTAGCATTCATGGATTCCTTTGGTGGCCTGTGACGCCACAATCGGCTAGTCCTGGAACAGCGGCGAAAGACGACTTTATCGGTTACATACTGCAGACCGCCACATGCTGCATGAACAGTGGCGGTGCCCTGTCTGCACGAAGTATCCTGAGCCTTCAACAAGGACTTCGCCGCACCGCCTGCCGCGGCGAAGCCGCTGGTGCCGGCGGAGGCACCAGCGCCGTCCGCGCGGATCCTCGGGCAACGTCTCCGGATGCTACAGGTTTCGGGCTTCTGGGGAGAAGAATTCAGGGCGGCCCGAGTCGGGGAAACGGTTGGTGGATGTTGGAAGCGGAGCAGCCCCCAACACATCAACGTGATGCCACCAGAACCTATTCGGGGCATGTTGGGGGACCGAAATCCGAAGCATTCCGAAACACCTCTTGTCGGACGATGCCACAAGGTCGACTTGCTTGGCCTGGGCTGACGCACTGATGCCACGAAAAGCTGCGCACAGGACAAAACAGGCATGTCAGCGCTGGTCCCCCTGTTCGCATCGCTCCGCCGCTTAGCCTTGGAATCGCGATCCGAGGGCTTCTTCTAGGATCTGTGCCCGGGTGCCCACTTGGTTTGCTCTGACCTAAGCTCCGTGACTGAAACAACGAAGTCCAAAAGGATCCCAATGAGAAATCCTTAGGGCAAGTCCCCGGCCGAAGGCTCCACGACATTCCGAGACACTCTGAGGCCGCAGCCTGGCCCCAGGCCCTGCAACTGCTCGCGGAGAGTTGGAGACTCAGGGCCTTATAATTGTGCATCCATGTTACGTTGCCTAGACTTTCAAGGAAATCAGAAAAAGTCTTTGGGTTCTTGGCGCTCAGGCAGTGATGCGAATTCCGCGAACGTCATCACTTTCAATGCCACAGTCACGGCGTGTGCCCGGGGACGACAGTGGCAGGCCAGCTTCCAAGACTTGGTAACTTGTGAGCGAATGTAAGCGAAGGAGTGTTCCCACCTGCGGCAATGTCTTGGCCTGGAACCTGCCTTCAATCTTTCAGGTCAGCCGTATTGCATAGTTGCATGCGATGCTCGGGTAAGAGGCTCTTGTTTGACAACTTCACAGCCGTCTCATCCTCAGGTGGGTTTGACTGTCGTACAGGACATGTTGCGCAGCGGTATCCAGCCCAGCCTGGGCCCCGACGCACCTTTGGGAACCCGGAGACAGGCTAGCTTTTCGTTAGGTCTTTTTTGGGGTAGGTTTCCTCTAGATCTGCTGTCCTTGACAAGGCCCATCGACGTGGGGAGCTGCCGCAGCTGCCTGTGAGCGAGGCCGCACACGGGGAAAGGGGGGCTTGGAGTCTGCCGCATAGGAAGGCCCAGCTGAAACTCACGCAAAGCGAGCGTTTAGTTGATGATAGACATCCTGCCTGACCTTAATTATCCAACCTGTCAACAGCTCCATCTAGACCGTCTCGACCCACGAGTTCCCCTGCCCTGCAGCCGTGGAGGCTCCCACTGGGCTGGGGCGTTGCAGGTGCTCGACGACAGCCGGACGCACGCGTGCCCTCGTTTGCACTCAGCTCTGCGGGGGGATTGGAAGTGTTTCGGGTCAAGCCAGAGCTTTGTTGTGCACGGTCATTGCGTTGTGATTGAGTCTGGGCCGTCATGCATCGACACGAGCCGAAGTGAGGATCGAGCCGCACGTGATCACTCTCAGCGCTGTGATCAAAGCCTCTCAGCCTGAACTGGCGGGGGATTTTCTCTTAGCAGGCGAATCTATGGATACCCGACAGTGATGCCACTTTGACATTGTGCTCACAAAGTTGGTTTTCAAACTGCCAAGCAGCCAATCAGACAATTCAGCCAATCAGTCGATCAGCCGACCGCCTGATCGGCTGATCGGCTGATCGGCTGATTGGCTGCCGCACGGTTTGCGGCCAAAAAGCCCATGCACACTGTTGGCATTTTGACTACACCGCGGCGACATATCCAATGCATTGCAAGGCATGTGGTGCTGCCTTGCGTGCTGCACTCAGCAACCGACTGCTCAGCTCGCCCAGAGCCGGAGAACACGTACCGTTTGAGAAGGAAAGCTGCAGCTGCTGCATTGCTCGCGGTAGACAAAGTTCTAGCGTCTGGGTTCTAAACATGTCCGGGAGAAGCGTCACAGCGTGTCAGTCCGAGTGCCAAGTAGCGTTGCCCCTGAACTCTCATGCACGAACAGCTTGCTTCGCCATCATGGTAATGGCGGTACTCGTATGTGGCAAGCGTTTTCTCTGAACTCCGAGCGAAGACCTAAGGTTGGGCCTTAAGTCTTTCGCTCCTGCACGAAGGGCAAATGCGGCTGACTCAGCTTGAAGTAACTCTTGACATGTGTCGCGAGCAGGTGATCCCCGGCACAGAAGATGCCATTTAATTAGAATCGTTTGTTGCCTGACTGAATCGAGCTGATGCAATGGCAGTTAGCATGACGATGTATCCACCGAAACTGCTCTCAGGAGTGGCATTGACTTGGATGTGCAGTTCCCAGACCCAGGAATGTACAGTATTGCTTTGCTCAGGCAACGAGGACACGTCAGCAGTTATTTGCTTGAACATTGAAAGCGCGGGGCGGGTAAAGGACACCTCCGCACACAGACTCTTGCTTTGCTAGCCTAGCTGGCGCACAAAGCTGCAGGCGCTCTGGGCAGGCATTTTGAGAGATACTCATGAGAACATGAGCCCTAGGCTTCGCCCCGCATCCACAATGATCTTGAGACTTTTTTGAGATTTTTTGCAGGGTTTGTTTGGGACGGTTTCTACAAAGCATATTGGCTTCGTGATCAGGTCATCACCTTCAACTGCGCACTCGGGGCGTGTGCCCGCAGTGCCAGGCGCGGGGACTCTGAGCTCTCCTCAACTTGTTCTGCTAGGGTAAATGGCATTGACAGCTCGGCCTGAGCCTCTTAGACCACGATCCAGCTCACAAACTGATCTAGGTGGCAGGAGGCGCAGTCTCTGCTGCCAGGCTCTTACCCAGGGTGCACGATTTGGGAAGCTTATTTTACAACGCTACGCGACCCACCTCGGCCGGGGCCTGCTCAGGGGTGCTTGTTTTGCTCGCTTGGAGCAACATAAGGAGAAGGAAGGTGGCAAAAGGTGGAGGCTCATCCATTGGAGTGGAAGACTGGCAGATGTGAGGGTCGGAGGTGGGGGGGGGGTGCGGGTGCGCTCAAGCCCCTCTACCCCCGTCCGCTCTGGGACAGCTGTCGCATCGGCGGGGGGGGGGGTACCCATGCCAGGCAAACAGTCCGAAGTAAAGGGTACATTTTGCTCCGGGGAGAAGAGGTGCTTTGTGCTTGCGGTCCAAGGCCTCGGTAGATCAAGGCCTGCTTTGCTCGTTTTACCCGTAGTGTCACGTAGCACCTAGGATGCATTCGCCACAGTGCGTGCTCAACCACAACTCTAAAGTCAGCTCCGCATGGTTTGCAGCCAGTTTCAAGGCTTGGAAGCCACTCTCATGTTCATTGAAGTAGTCACATGGGAGTTTTTCGAAAAAACGGTAAATAGTAGGATTCCCTTCTAATCGCGACATATTGTGTGGATCAGTTTTGTCATCTGAAGTCAAGTCAGCTTGGGGCCTCAGCTCAGCTTTTCAGGGGCGAGATGGAGAGAATTCATTGCCTGCCTGATGCAGTCAGCCACAAGGCGCGCAGGATTTCAGGCTTCAGGTGGAGAGATGTTTGAGTAAGTTGACTGACAGGCAAGTTTGCATGCAAGTGCTTAGTAGCTTGGAAATGGAAGCTAGTTTGTCTGAAGCATGGCTCACGAAGTTTTGCGAGTTGTTTCCCGAGTTGGCGCTACGAAAGTAAGGGACCCCTAACAGAGATCTCCGAAGACTAGGACTCCCTTATGAAAAAGGTCCCCGAAAAGGTAACCCCCTAATGTCGGAAACCCTCACATGGAACCAAAGACCCACACAAAGCTGCAAAGCTCCGCAGCCCTCCGCCTTGCCAAGCTGGTTGATGCTTGTCGAGCCCCCGGGTATTGCTCATGTTCTGTGCGCGGGCTTTCTGGTTGCATTCGTTTGACTCTTCAGAGGGCGGGTTCTAGGGAGCTGATGGCTTGCGGGAGACAGGACGCCAGCCCCCGAGAACTCACCTGAAACGAAGTTGCCGGCGTTGTAGTTGTGGGATGTCAAGGGTGTATGGGTGGTTTGATGTTGGTTCATGCTCAGCTTTCTCACGAACGTCTCGAGGCCAAACCCCTGTGCTGAGTAGGGGGCTTTGCAAAACGAACTGATTGAAAGCCTTTGGAATCCCTGCAAAACCCAGGTGTGGTGGACGGTTCAGCAACGTCAGCAAGCCATGCTGAGGCATCATCACGCATGGGATGGGCTCAGCTTTCCAAATGGTTGACTGCTGACTTCAGATTTCGCAGTGGGTTTCGGTTGCAGAAATTTCAGACCCTGCCTTCAAGTTCCGTCTCAGAACATCTTGTGGGCCCATCGTGGGCTTCATGATCTTCGTTGTATCTTCGTGCCCTCTTCGTGCCGTGCTCATACGATGTGAGAAAAATTGATGTTGCTCCATCCTTTCGCAGCAAGAAACAGTCTGCCAAATGGCTTGCAAGAGAAACGCTGGCAAACAGAGTGGTGAGCAGAGGGGATGTTCCAGCCGATTTACGGAAGCCCAACGATGGAATTGAAGGCTTTCGGGTACCCTCCCGGATGTGGGATGTTGAGCTTGAGCCTGTAATTTTACGGCACAGCCTTTCTTGTTCTCTCTAGCATCAAGGGGCATGCATGGTTGTGTGATTGAAGGTATCCGGCTCCAGCAGACCGCAGGCTCGGCGCCCATATGTTGTCATGAGATGTAGGGTTTACGAAAGTAGGGTACCCTTTCTTTCGGGGTCCCTTTAAGGGGCCGCATGTCTTGAGAAAACAATCCCTGGACCTTGCATCTGCAGGCCGTGTATCGGAGGAGCGTGTCACAAGACAAACGAGCTTTGGATGGAAGGCTTGCTGGGAACGAAGACTTCATCTTCATGCAAGCAAGATCTGGATGAGACCTCACGTCAGAGTTCTGTGCTAGTCGATGTGTGGAGATCATGAGAAACTGGCCAGGGTGTACGGGCACGAGCCTGTACTTTGCAGGGCAGTGGTGGAAGTACCTTGGACTCTTAACTCTGCAGCGGTTTTGTAGCCACGGACGTTTCTCAAGATTATTCAAGGGTGATTGGACACGTCAGACTGGAGCCTATCACCGCCTACAGCTTGCCCTCAGCCTACACTTTGCGTCTTTCCCGAGCCTAAGTGCAGCCATTCCTACACGCATCGGATTGCACACGTTTGCGCCGTTCCACCTACTGCGCGCATTGAAACCTGAGATAGCCTGAGGCCTTGCTCAGCTCCAAAACGGATGCAGAGCACCTGGTTGACACCACCTTTGGCCGCGGCGGCCACTCGAGGCCGTCGGAGATGTGCGAAGATGTGCAAAGCTTGAGCTACACTCAGCATATCTCAGCATCATGCATCGTCGGCAGACGGCTACCAGTAGCTGGTCGGACGATGAGTAGCAAATTAAAGCCTCGTCTGCTGTTGTCCCAGCCGTGTGATTCGATGGTATTTCGATGGTATTCGGAGGTGGCCGTGTTGTATCTCGAGTGCTTAAGGTTGGACTTGCCAGGGTGATGCGACTTCATCACTCACTTGCCCTGTTTTGCCACAGGGCCTTACTTCGCCATCTCCCGAGAACTTCGAAGGCAGTGTGAAGCTTCATGTGTGTCAACATGCAGACCCGTGGCGTGCCACTGGGTAGCCACTGGGTAGTTTGTAGTTCATATGAAGTTCACGTGCAGAGAGCGTTTGGTGCCCCCACGCAGGTGTTTGCCTTCGATGTGGATCCAAGCGCGGTAGCAGAGGCCAACCGAAAACCAGCAAGTGTGACAAGGTAGTTCTTGCAAGGAACGTCAGCAGAGACACAGGCAGACCTTCCCCCTCCCTCCGTCCCGTGCTCCATGCAGGCGGAGCGCGTGGCCTCCACAGACCCGCGGCTCATGCCCAGGCGACGTGCTGGGGAGATGCGCTTCTGTTGTACCTCCTTGCCGTGGGGGTTGCAAGCTCCGGTTACTGCAGTTTTTGCAGAGACTGCTTTTGGGCATTGCGACGCCGGTGCATGAGGTGCCCCGTAGACATGCAGACCCTGTATGGCTGATTGGATCTACTTAATCTACTTGCTTGTTGCGGATTGAGCTAGTTGGTGAACTCAGGGCCGACGGTACAGCATCTCCTGCAGACTCCGGAGAGAACACAGGGCTCAACCTGGCATGACCTCAAATATCCAGCACTGCTGTACGGTCTTCTCGGTTGACTTGAGTGCCTAGAATTATCTGTGTTGGCATTCGTAAAGACAGGATCGGCATATGGACCGCTGAGGCAGTCATAGACAGCCTCATGTAGGAAAGCAGCGAATAGATGAGTTGCAGAGTTCAGAGTTCCCAGTGTTCAGGCATGCAGCCTTCAGCAGCCTTGACGAGGCGCCCCCCCCCCATGTTCGTGCCCCCCCCCACGCTTAGAAGCCCAGCTCCGACAGAAGGGCTTCTAACAAGACTTTAAGCCTCATATCGAAAGCAGAAGAAGGAATCAGGTTCGGTTTTTCGTTTTGAAGCTCAAAGTCGTAGCATCCTTGAGTGATACTCGTACAAGACACTGTCCGTACAGTCTGCCCGGCTGACTTGGCTTTGACATCCCCAAGACATTCAATCATGAAATCGCAGTCCCAAATTGATTGCAACGCAAAGCCAGCCAGGAATCCCTTTGCCAGAACTTAGGGTGCCGTGCTCAGAGGTGTTGCCTCCCGATCTCCTTCTCCGGGGCGTCCTCGCCGACAACTCGGAAGAAGCGACCGTGTCGAGAGAGTGAGAGGAGGGCGCGGTTGTTGAGATTTAGAGTAAGCTGGGTGACTTTGGAGAGTGGAGTGAAGTGGAGTGGAGCGATTGGGCCGTTTGGAGCTCCAGAGGCGGACCTTGGTGTGTCCTCGACGCAGCTTGCCGGGCTGCCCGGGCTACCCTTCGATGCGGCACATGTGGCGCAAGACGTCTTTGAGCGGGTCCTAAACTTTGCCTGAAGCGCTTGCTGGCGGTGCCGAACCTACAACACTTCATCAGTGATGATAGATGTCAAAGAATGTTGCAACTGGTTTCAGTGGTGACTAGCTGAAGAGGCACTCTTGTCTTTGCTTTGAACTGCTGAGGATCGAAAGCACCGGGGCTTCTCGCCCATCGAGGAGAGGGAGAAAGAGAGAGCTGAGGGAGCGAGAGCAAGAGGGAAAAAGCGCTGAGACGGAGCGAGCTCTGGGAAGCTGGTGGGGGTTTGGGTTTTGAAATGCTTTGAATAAGTGGACCATTCTGGGCCCTTGCTCGGCACTGCCGTGCACTGCTCTGGGCATTGCCGTGATGCCAACGGCCTTCGAGTTGTGTCTGTCGCAGCACGTCAAAGTAAGCAAACGAATCCCAGCTTCAGGCATGACCGCAGTTGAGACATTGGTTGGCCAGCAACTTGCGAGTGCTTCCCATGCAGGATGGCCCGCTGGATTTGCGCATGCAAGCCTGGCGAGGGTTGCACGCATGTTCGCCACCCCCTTTTTTTCCTCGTGCAGAGAGTGGCACGCAATGATAAGGGATGGCAAGGCTGAGACGGACATGAGGAGTGCAAAGAGCAAAGAGCAAAGAGTGCCAGGAATCCGGACTTCGGCCTCCCGGCCTCTCAGTGGCTGGACACCGTGTGGGAGACCCGGCGCTTGAAAGATTAGGGTATTCCAATGTCCTACTCTTACTGTGCTGCAGTTGTCGAACCGACGCAGTTTTTTGCACGTGTTTTTTGCATTGGGCCCGGCCGTTGTGACGGCCTGGTTTGTGATTGCCTTGAGAAGATGTGCACCCGACGCCGGGGACGTCTGGGCAAATTCTATGCTGGCCGCTTCTGTGGGAGGTCCCAAGGTCCGGGCTTCGCCTCGCCTGATCAACACTGTGATCGCCCCGACTCTCCTCGTCCCACAACCACGATGTTTCACCCGGACCATCTGCGCGTCCTCCAGCTGCCCACAACCCAGCAGTGTGAGCTGTCCCAGGCACTCGACGGCATGGTCGCAGGTCTTCTGTCGCCTGGGCTGGGCCGGGGGGCCCGCACAAACTCACCCCTCCAGCGCTGAGTGATGGTCCGGGTGCACTTCCGCAATCCGCATGCCTGTCGCGCGGGGCTGATGTCGCGTGCCCACTGTTAGATGGCATGGCTGATCCGGTCGCCTCTGCTCCATCCTAGCCAGCCGAGCGCTGGACACTCCCTTGATGCAACAGTGCAACACTCGCACCTTGCCTCCTGGTGTTGCCCTTCGGCGCGTTCCACTTCTTGACCGCCTGCCAATCGATTTCTTGGTTTGGCCGAATGCAGTTTCTCCTGCATCCGTTTCGGGAACTTCGCACTTCACCACGACCTACCTGTGCTTCACAGGCATCCATACATGAGTCTACACGTCGGCTCTCTGCCCTCAGTTGTTCTCACATCGCCCTCAGAAGTATAGCCGTATCTGAGGTCTAGCAGATCTGAAGATTCTAGAAGCTATGGGCTGTGGTTTGCCGATGTTTGCAGCATGCAGAATGGTTGCCTTTACGAATCCCCCTGCCAGATGCGAAGCTGAGTCTCAGTGTTTGCCAGTTCTAAGCCATTCTGCGTGAGGTCGCCAGAAGAGCTGGCGTGGGTGCTGCGAGAGTATGGCGAGGAACGGCATTTTTTTTTTTTGTGTGTGTGTGTGTGTGTGTGTGTGTCTGTCTCTTTCTTTGTGCATGTTTCAGCTCAATCAGCTATGCCGATGAATCAAGATTTCGCATGCTGCAATTGCCTGCGGCCGTACTGTGCGCACCACACAGCATGTTGTTCCTGATGTGTATACATCGAAACACCATGAAGAATATGGCATACACATAGTTTTGCCCATGACCGACCGAGAAGGCCTGTATCTGTTTATGGTCCACACCGAGTGATCTTGCAAGTATTTCTAACTATTACTCCTGGTTTTTTTGGTATGCAGGCAGAAGCATGTAAGCTCTCTCTCTCTGTCTCACTCTCTCACTCTCGCACTCTCTCACTCTCTCATTCGCTCACTCACCGCAGCCTCAAGTCTGTAGCTGCTTGTGACTGTTTGGAAGATTTTGGAAGTATGCGAGGTAGGTCTCCCTGTCATGTGTATAGGCAGGTATTTTGAAGCATATACTTCATGTGTGCAGTATTGGCTTCTCTCTTATAAGCATAGATCCAGCTGCAATTGACCCTAAACCTCCTTGAGACACGAGAGGGACGCCCCGTACGGCCCGTGAGGACCGCGATCCACTCCTTGCTGCCCGACTGGCCGAGGCGGCAGAAGCTCAAGCTGCGATGTTGAACCAAGGTTCACGAAAACATGCGGGAAGTGTATTTTGTCTGTGTTGTTACCACTCGACATGGGGAAACATCTTTTGCCGCGTAATTCGACATGTTTTGACATCTGCAGATTCCTTGTTCTTTTCGCATCAGCAAGTTGATGCGCGTTATCTCGAACATTGTCGAGACGTGGTAGGCCATTTGCGCCCGACGCCCTTTGCAAAGCACGTCGGAGCTCGCTGAGGCGGTTGGTTTGCGGTTCAGGGACGAGGACTTCGGAGTTTCTGCGCGATGGCAAGTAAGCACTCGAGCACCTAGTTCCCAAGTTTGGGCAGCATTTGGGTTCGGTGCATGACAGGATCCAGATTTCAGGATCTAGGGTTGATTGATGTTGGCTCATGTGTTGTTCGTCTGCAGGCTGCAGTGGATCAGCATTTTTTCGGGGCTTCACTCATGCGTGATCTCCTGCCCTTGAGCCATCAGGTCGTGGCTGAAGTCAAGGCAAAGACCCTTGGCAAGAACCCCTTCGAGCAGCCAGCGAGGCTGACTTTCCAGGCAGGCTTAAAAGCGAAGCTCCTAAATGCAGGTTACGTGACACGAGGCTCGGAGCCTGCCATGCTTCATCTGCATTGCATGTGCAGGCAATTCGATCCCACCTCAACAAGGAGTTTTCGGAGTGGCTCGGCCTGTAGAATCCCAGACTTTGTGCCACATTGTTTGAATATGCCTTGTTTGGGTGTGCGTCTTTGACAGGCTTCTCTCTCTCCCTGTCCCCCTCTCTCTCTCTCGCTCTCTTTTTCTTATGGCCCTCTGCAGGGGGTCGGGGTGCAAGGGGGAGTCTTGCTAATTGTTTGGTTTTGTAAGAAAGACCAAACCGTTTCTCCCATCCCAAAATCCAAAGTCCAAAGCGGTGAGGTTTGGATTGTGTCTTTTTGGGATTCTGGAGTTGCACAACTTATGTAATTTGCGATATAGAATTCAGCATAGGAAAGCACATGTTGCAAAGCGATACAAACCTTGGCGGTTTGCAACCATTCTGCGTGGTATTTGTATCTCACCAAACTTGTACAAAGTTTGTGCTTTTCCAGGCTGTTCTGATCCTGAGCAAACTAAACAGCACAACGCTTTCCCGCAAAGATCCACGGCTCCAAACGTCGGAGGTTCTCCCAACACTTTTGGTTTGGGAATGCTGAGATATTGGTTGGTCCATTTGGGGTGGACTGGGGCTGAGAATATATGTATACATGAAAATGCAGGTACCACTACTACAACAAGGATGAGTGAATACTACTAGCTGCTAGTGCTGCCAGCGCTGCTGCTACTGCTACTATGGCTACTGCTGCTACTACTGCTACTGCTGCTGCTCCTGCTTCCGCTGCTGCTCCTGCTCACTGCTGCTACTGCCACTACTGCTGCTACTGCTATTGTAGTGCTTCAACGACTGCTACTACTGCTACTGCTACTACTGCCGAGTACTGCTGCTGCCGCTATTGTTAAAGCTTCTGCGATGACAGCAGTTGCTGCTTTGCGACGACAACGAGTCACATGTAGGTGTTGGGAAACCTGTGGAAACTGTTGAAGCCTCAAGATCTACCTTCCAACAGCAAGACAGCTTCTGTCGTGATTCGAGGCTCCGCGCTTTGCTCGCAGCCATTGCGCCCCGCCTGGCTGTGGGTGGACGGGCCGGGGCGCCAGAATGTTTCAAGACTAGTGGTATTCGTAGCCGTTCTGCTCAGAAGAAGCCAGCTACAATAACAAGCCGAGAGACTGCGATTCGTTGAAGGCGCCTGTAATCGTAAGAGTAAGAGTAGTCGTATTGATGATCGTGATTAGCAAGAACCTCGGGCTGATCGGTATCATACTACGGTATCCTATCCGAGTCCCCCTGCAATCACTTCGGGATTTCTCACAAGTCACCGCTGAGGCCGTGCTCATCTGCTTCAAGTCGAAGGAGGCAGGAAAGCTGTTGAGAGGAGCTGCGGGAACGGCGGGAACACCTCAACGCATGAACGGTGCAACCGCCCCAGTGTTCGCAGTCTGGGAGGTCTCCACGGTGCGCAACTGGCTCCGTCAACATGAGGCCTCTCAAAGCATTCTTTTTATAGTCAAGGTCAAAGCTCCTCAGCCATGTCATGTGCGCATGGTTGTCGCTGCATCAAGCAGGCCCTGAACGCCAAACCCGAAACCCGGAATGCAGGAGCCGAGCCGCGACATGGTGGCAGGCTGGAGATGGCTGGAGTTCCAGCGTTGGGGATGTTCCTGTGTCACGTCGGCAAAACAGCTCGACAGGGGCCCCAAAACATCGTAAGGTGACGAAATGGCTTTGCTTGGTGTTTGAAAAGGCTTTGACGACGCCATGCTGCCATGCAGAGTGCCGGAAGAATGCGTTTTGTTTCTGGCAGGCTGGCCGGAGGCCGGGTGCATTTTGCTTCACATTCGGTCTTGTCGCAGCACCAGGGGCATCATGACATTGGGCCCCGCACAGCACTGACTTTCAGTGAGCCCTGCAGGAGCAGTTGCTGTCCCTTTATCCACTCCTCCAACGCACCTTCGAGGAGCCTTACCGGGGCTGCTTTGTTGTCCTCCGCGGGAGGCACGATTTCTTTCACAAATCTTTGCAAGGAGCAACCCTGGTGCATCAGGGAGGCGCGGCAAAGCGTGGCTAGCCAGGGGTCCTTTTGTCCGTATGTGGAGGGAGCACGGGTGGCACTAATGCTGCCGCAGGCTGCTCCAAGCTGCCCTTCCTACGAAGCAGTTTGCAAAGCTAGAATCAGGATTCCTGAAATGAACGGCTAGCCGATGCTCGGTCCGTGGCCAGGAGTCCCTGTATGGCTTCGGCAAAAAGTAGCTATAGGGCACCAGCTTCCTTGAAGGGTCTCAAAAGTACAGCTTGACTTTGAATCGAAACGAATCGAAGCGGACTTCCTGCCACCAGGCAGAGCGGCCGCTGAAGCCAGAACCCGCGGAGGTTCAGGCCGGAAGGAGTGCTTGTCATGATTTGAGCCTCCGCTGCTAGATTCTTTGATTTAGGGAGTCTAGGCTTCAGGGGAAAAGTGGAAGGCCCACGGCTGCCGCTCGGCCTTAAACGCATTCAAAGGCGTCCCATCGCATCGGAGGGCTCCCTTGAGGCCTCTGGGACCGAGGGGCTTCAATCACCCTTGCTCTATGCGCGCGCCCGAACTGCAGCCGCCTCGTGCCAGCAAATCCGTCCGCGGACCGCGCTGTTCCTTCGGCACTTTGGGAGGGATCTTCAGGTATTCGCCATCTTGGATACTGGTTTGGGCCATGACTCTGCGATGGGGAAGTCCGCCGCAGGCAGAAGCGGCAAGGCGCGTTTGGCTTCCGATCTTCCGGATCTTTCGATCACCTCACGTCGCCTCGGCTCCCAGTTCTCCAGTTTCTGCTGCGATCCATCCTCGTTCTTGGGTTGTTCGGAACTGCATGTGGCTGCGTGTGGCTGCTATAGCTCGAGCAACGAGCTGCGCGACTCTGCTGCTCTCCTTCTTGGCCCTAGCCAAGGGTTGCTTCATCATGGCTGCTGGCTGCCCTCGATTTGTTCTCCTTGTAAAACTTTACTGCAAGGGTTGAGCATGTTGAAGTTTATACGTGTTGAAGCATGGCTTGTCCTTTTTTTTTGAGGTCAGCCATAACTACCTTATCTCTTCGTGGCCATCCTTTTCGGGCAACTGGCTCTTTCTAGATCTCTGGAAGGTCTGAAACTACCCCAACGGTGGAGGATCGTCTACAGACGGGAAATTTGGGCATTTAGGGTAGATCAGAAAGTTTCGGTGCTGGGCTCAGAGCTTCCAAGGGCTTAGGGTTTCTTGTTTTGGTTTCAAGGTTTTTGGGTCACAGCTGACGTCTCTTCCGTGCTGTTACCGACGCTTCTGGACTGTAATAACCGGTCTCATCGACAGACAGAGTTGGCCACCATCGCCGTGTTGAGTTGACCACGCACAGACACGCTTTTGCTGTGTTCAGGCGAACACTCGTGCCCGCAATGCTCGCGCTCTGGTGCTTGAGAAGTGTCCCCGATCATTTTCGCACTTGTAGCAGTAGCTGCCTAGAGCGCAGGTCAGTAGAGTGTAGCGTCTGTGAAAAAAACAGACGTTGCGTGATGCCTTCAGAAGGTCATGCGCTGTGAAAGAGGCGTTGCTTCATGGCTTGCCCACACAGGCTGGACTCTTCTACAAGAAGCATAGCGCACACCGTAAAAAGAGATGCCCCGTCTGGGTTCAGGAAGGCAACCAAACCCAGAAGGTTCTCCAGCCTTGGTGTTGACTTGACTCCGTCATCCGTCAAAGCTGGAATGGAAAGACTGCCAGGAGGAGTGGCGCGTGATCTGTTGTGGGAGGTTTTGAGTCAAGCTCCTCGACGGACTCTCCGGAAGATGCGAAACAAGAAGTTGCAACATAGCCCAGCATAGCTCAACGTCTGCTGAAGCTACAAGGCTTTCGGTCGGCTCAGATCGTGGTTAGGTAGGGGGCGCGATCGATCATTATTTCACTACACGTTCACCGGACTTAACATCCTGCAACAGCAGGTGTTTAGGACGACGCAGACTACGCAATGACCCAGCATGCAAGATCTGCAAGATACATCGACGGTGTCTTTATTCAACGCTCCACGCCTTCTTTGTTGCCCGGCTCTTGCTGGGCTCATTGCATCTCTGCCATCCTGAGCAGCGGCCGGGCGTGGCCGGGCTCTTCAGGCCTGCCCTCAGATGAATCCTAACACACATCCCAAAGGAAAGAAGCCAAGTTGCGACCGGTCAACGTGCTGCAACAAAGATGTGCGGAAGTTGAGAGAAGCAAGTCAGCAAGGAAGCATGGCCTCGAACCGACGCTGGCCAGTGTTGGCGGCAGCTTGGCATTCTGAGGTAAGGGTCATTTGAACCTTTTTAAGTTGATCTTCGCTGTGCTATGCACTTCGGCAAGATTTCTCTGCGGTTCCCTGCGTAGCTCTTCAAGAACATGTCGCCTGGGTTGTGACATACATATTCTCGCGCTTGCGGCGAGACGATGCCAGCTATGTCACTTGTGCAGAACGGGAACCGTTGCATAACCTTTGTGTTGCATCTTGATCGATTTTTTTGCTTCGCGCGGCTTAGGCCATAGTGGCCAGCACGTCCGTGAGGGCCTCGTTCGTCCTGAGGGTAAGCCGTGAGCATCGGCACAGTTCAGCTTCACTCAGCGAGTGTAGTTGCGTACAGCATTGAAGTTCGCGGCTGCGCTCAGCTCCCAGGTTTCCCAGTTCTGTTTCTTACAAAGGCCGGCAATCTTGCCAGAGCCCTTGACTTGTGTTCTGCAGTTGGCAGGGTTGAGAATTGTTGATGCGAAGTGCATCGTGGCGAGATATCTTCAGGTGTGGCACCGCAGTGACAAGATCACGGCTAGACAGACCGCCGGGGCCCTGTCATGGATGACAAAGGAAGGCTTGGCCAGTTCATTCCGCACGCACACCATAGCACGCCTGCTTCGACTCGACCTGCGCCCGACCAGCGCCCAGGCTTCGGAGGGCAGAGGAGGTGCCGGGCTTGGTATGCCATCGGTAGAACGCATGTTGTCGCCGATACTTGCTGAAGGCTCCTGCTTTGCAGGAAGAAAGTGCGGCAGCGGACGACAGCAGGCCAGACAGCTTTGGTCATTCATTGGACGAAAGTCCAGGCCCACCTAAACCGCACCCTACAAAACCAAAGGTATGGCCCGCTGATCTTGTGTTTGCATGTGGAACGAGCGCTGAAGCGTCCAACAGAGAGTTGGCCCAACGATGCCGCCGAGTTGCAGGGGACTGAGGAGGGTTTAGGAAAGGCCGAAAGCCCCCACTGTCTTTATGCCGTAAACAACCAAAAAAGAAAAGCGCTCGAAACACAAGCTTTGGGCAGCATGTTCAAACAAAAGGAATGGACGCGTGGCATGGTGTGACTTGCTCCAGATCAAGCATTCTTGGGCTTTACACTTTGCCATGTAGAAGAGGCAAAGCACTGTTGCTGTAATGCCAGTGTTTTCGGCATGTCCGCAAGGGCACGAGGGCTTGTGACACTTATCTCAGTATTGCTTCTGTTTTAGCATCACCTCTGCGATGTAGAAGCATTCAGAACTCCGGAACAACTGGGAGACGTTTGGGAATCCGACTCAGCAGCTCGCCAGTGTTAGAGGTTTTGAGGGGAAATGGGGGTTTCGATAGTGCAACCATCGACCATCAGCTTAGGATCCCCTAGGGATGCGGGGTAACTGTTCCATGCTTTCCGCGTTACAGCGCGCAGCCGATAGGGGCCAAACCGACTTCACGAAAACAGGGTTTTGGCCCTCAACCCTAAACCCTAAACCCTAAACCCTAAACCCTAAACCTAAACCCTAAACCCTAAACCCTAAACCCTAAACCCTAAACCCACAACCCCTAAACCCCTAAACCCTAAACCCCAAACCCTACAGCCTGCCGCAGTGCCTGGTGGAACGATCCAGAAACCGCCTCCCTGGTCGACAAGCTCCAGGCTTGCGCAAACGCTGTGGGTTCACGCGGCTGCTTAGAGGGGTTTAGGGTGTAGGGTTTAGGGTTTAGGGTTTAGGGGAGGCTTGGCCGCTCGGTGTGAACTTAAGCTTACGCCATTTAGCGCCGGAGGGCTTCGGGTCGGACAACGGTGTTGCGTCGCGAATCAGCTTCCTTTGTCGGGTTGAAGCCGCATTTGTCACACCCGAAGACAGGATATCCACACCCCTACTCAGGCCCCAGGCCTCATCTAACCCACAGGCCCCTTGCCCACGTGTCGGAAGGTTGAAGAGACCACCGACGCGTTGCAGAAGCTGCGGAGGTGGATGCGCTGTGGCAAGTTTCTGGAGCAGGTGTAGGTTTGAAAGCCCAGGGCGAAGGCTTGCAGCAAGCTCTCCGAAGCTCTCCGCGACCGATGCCCGGCAGGCAGATGACGCTGGAAGAGCAAGCCTTCGACCAGGAAATCGAAGATGCACTGAGCTCAGACAGGAGAAGAGCAGGATTGGACCAATGTATGGATTAGAATGATTAGATACGGCTAGAGAATGGGGCCAGGCTCCAAGAACGGCTTGAACCCATCAGAGTCCTACGTAGGCTACAACCTGTGCTGTGTTGGTCCGCTCCTCGAAGCCGAGGTCATCATAGCTGGGAAGCGCGCCTTGCTCAAGTGAGATGCTGAGCACGACAGCGAAGCTTTATTGCTTGGGGCCTGCATTGCGGGGGCTGTGCCAACAGGCACCAGAAAAACTGGTAGCCCGGCCTCGTTGCAGCTCGCAGCTAGAATCAACAACCTGCAGAAGCAGCTGCAGCGTGCTACTCGTGCACACGCCCAACTCCAATCAACCTGTCATGTCCTCGTCCGGGAGTCATCGCGCTCAAGGTCTTTATCTGGTGCTGGCTTTCTTGTGTCGCTTCTTCCAGGCTGCGCATGCAGCGTGCCGTGGAGATGCCTGGGTCGGCCCTGCATGTTTTCCATGTGTTCCCGCCTCTCGCTCGAAAGACTATCTTTGTGTCTTCCTTGGCTTTTTAACACACTTTGGTTCAGAAGTGCGAGAGTGTTCCTGTTTCGGTTGTGGGGTCCAGTGTTGTTGCTGGCGCTGGGAGGTGTCCCTGGAAACATCCATCATATCATCCTCAAGCCGGACGCAGAAGCACATGTTCGAGTGATGGTGTTGACGATTTTGTGTCCTTGTATGTTGGGACCTGCCGACCCTCTTTCAACAATTAGGCAATTTCTTGGAAGTGGCCTTAAACTGGCAAGTCTCCTTTATATAGTGAGTTCTCCAAATTAGGGCTGTTGGGTACCCTACATAAGAGGGGCCGCCTTATAATACGGACCCCAAAAGGGACCATAATGTAGAGAAATCACCACATATACATGCAGCCTCCCTACCAAGAGCTCGCCTCCGTCGGCCAGGATGAAGACGCACATGTTCAAGAAGATCCGAAAGCAGGTTGCCCGAGCAATGACCCTGAGGCCCGTTTAGGGTTTAGGGTTTGGGGTGCCGATTTCAAGCTGAACCAGCTTGTGGCCGAGGGTGCCTGTGCTTCGGCCCCTAGCCCTGCCGTGTCCTTCGACTTGGGCAAGAAAGCAAGTACCACATATAGCATATATATATATATACACATGTAGAACGTTATGTGTTCATCTATATATGGTTATCAGAGATCATATATAAGTTTATCAGCTGTACACTGCAAATGTCTTATGAAAAGCATGTGTTTTAACGGAGCTTTCTAGAAGTACATTGTATTATATATTCATACTTACTCGTATATATATTTATGTTGCATAGCACACATCATGTTTCATATTATATGCTGAATGTATATTAAAAGACTTTAAGTTGGGCATACCCACGTATGTGTGCAGATTTTTGTGTATGCTCTCTTACGTATCTGCGGCAGACGAAGTGAGGACCTGGAAGCCCATAGAAATACATCTTAAGATCATCCGAAAGATTATAAGACTTCACTGAAAGTGGACCTAAACCCTAAACCCTAAACCCTAAACCCTAAACCCTAAACCCTAAACCCTAAACCCTAAACCCTAAACCCTAAACCCTAAACCCTAAACCCTAAACCCTAAACCCTAAACCCTAAACCCTAAACCCTAAACCCTAAACCCTGAAACCCTAAACCCTAAACCCTAAACCCTAAACCCTAAACCCTAAACCCTAAACCCTAAACCCAAACCCTAAACCCTAAACCCTAAAACCCTAAACCCAAACCCTAAACCCTAAACCCTAAACCCTAGCTGTAAGCTCGCCCGAAAAGGAGTGAAGGGTTGCTAAAAAAAAAAAAAAACCTAAACCCTAAACCCTAAACCCTAAACCCTAAACCCTAAACCCTAAACCCTAAACTCTAAACCCTAAACCCTAAACCCTAAACTGCCGAGAGCGCCGCTGTCCATTTACATGGGCGCGCGAGGCTCCGACCGAGGTCCCCGACCGAGCGTCTCTACAGAACGGTGACCCCCCTGGGACCCCTCTGGGACCCCCCTGGGACCCCCTGGGACCCCTCTGGGACGCCCCTGCAACCCCCCTGAAACGCCTGCTTGACCTCCTAAGCCCCGCTGAAACCCTGCTTGGGACCCCTTCTGGACCCCCCTTTTGCCTTTCTGGGACCCCCCTGAAACCCCTGGGACCCCCTCCTGGGACCCCCCTCCTGGGACCCCCTTCCTGGGACCCCCCTCCTGGGACCCCCTCCTGTGACTTTCTGGGACCCCCCTCCTGGCACCCCCCTCCACCCCCCTCCTGCAACCCCATCCCTGCTACCCGGGACCCCTTGGCACCTATGTGGGACCATCTGGACCGTCCTGGACCCCCTAGGACTCCCCTGGGCCCTCAGGGACCTCCCTGAACCCCTAAACTGACCTTCTTCGTGGCAGAGTGCTGCTTGTTCTAAGGCCGGCATTTGCCGGACCGCCTAGCAGACTTCTTGGGACCCCCCTGCGACCGCCTTTCTGGACCCCCCTCAGCCTGGGTCTTGATTTCGACGCGTAAGCAGGGGCCGGCCAAGGCCCCTGCTTCCCCCCAGCGTTTTGGGCTGCGTGGGTCGGGGTTTGCCAAGACCCGCACTGAACATTTGACGGTTTTGGGCACCCCTCCAGTTCCGTGAAAGCTCCAAGAAGCCTACGAGCCGCTGACAGGCTCCACAAAGCTCGGGAGGCCCCACCCTGCTCTTTCTCTGTCAAAAGCAAGAAAGCCCCCCTTGAGGGGGGTTTGGGGGGTGAACCCTAAACCCTAAATGAAAATAGTTTGGGTGGTTGGGGTGGGACTACATGCTAACGCAAGCGAGCGGCCCGGGTGCTTTTAGCACCAGCGAGCTTCCCTTCTATACACCCTAAACCCTAAACCCTAAACCCTAAACCCTAAACCCTAAACCCCAAACCCTAAACCCTAAACCCTAAACCCTAAACCCTAAACCCTAAACCCTAAACCCTAAACCCTAAACCCTAAACCCTAAACCCTAAACCCTAAACCCTAAACCCTAAACCCTAAACCCTAAACCCTAAACCCTAAACCCTAAACCCTATAAACCCTAACCCTAAACCCTAACCCCTAACCCTAAACCCTAAAAACCCTAAACCCAAACCCTAACCCTAAACCCTAAACCCTAAACCCTAAGCCCTAAGCCCTAAGCCCTAAGCCCTAACCCTAAACCCTAAACCCTAAACCCTAAACCCTAAACCCTAAACCCTAAACCCTAACCCCTAAACCCTAAACCCTAAACCCTAAACCCTAAATCCTAAAAGGGGCCCTGGGCCTGAAACAGAGATGGAGGCGCCAGCGCGAGATCGCGCGCGGCATCACCAGGGAGCAGAGCCGCCGCATGCGCCGGCGACGGCGCCTGGAGTTGAAGGTGAAGTACGAGGAGAGGGGGACATGAGATAATAAATGCATGTGAGTATATATATATATATGTATATATATATATTTATATACATGTGTTTCATTCCAAACTGGGCACTTTCCCCAGCCACTGCCGTAAGCGCAGAACTCGAACCCCTTCCAAACGAAGCTAAAACCCCATCACTACACCGCAGGGTGGGGATGCAAGCGCTATGGTTGGGGGGGTGGGGAGGCCTTCATCATCCGCCTCCGCGTTTGACGCCATTTTGAGCCCCGGAGATCACTCCAGCCCGCAGGATGCCTATGGCGGAGAGCGACCAGGACCCAAGCCCGAAGCCCAGTCATGTGCCGTTTCCAGGCTTGGGGCGCAGACATGCGTAGACTATCAGGTGTCGCCTGTGCCCCGCGAGACCGTGTAACTAACGTCCACCAGGAGGTTTCCAGGATCAGCGGAAGCTTTGCCGAGGTCAAACAGATGGCTCCGCCGCATGGGGCGGATTGCCCGATGCTTAGGGGCCCTTAGGGGATTCAGGGGGCTCTTGTTACTGGCCACCGGCCGAGACCCAGTGTGAACTCGACATGGTTCGCATGTCCAAAAACAGCTCTCCTCTCCTCCGCATTGAACTGCACAGGTGTGATGGTGAGAGTTGCCGCGTGGAGGAGCTTCTGGCCTTCCGCTCGTTTCACTGCGCCTCACCCGGCCAGGAAAGTCCATCAGCGTAGTCGATGGGAAGTGGATCGTGACCCGACACTTCGACGTAAGCTCTGGTGGCAACAAAAAGGCAAACACAAAGAATGGCTTCATGCAGCTTCGGAGCTTGAGGTCTCCCCCAGATTGAGCGAGAGCTTTTTTCTTTTTCTTTTTTCTTTGAACATTCTTGCCGATGTCTAAGTGTTTGCATTTCTTAACGGATCATGTGAAAGATCTTGACAAAAAAGGGTTGGTTTGTAGCTCAGCCACCTGCGGTCGCTTCTGTTCTGCAAAGCTTAGCTAAGCAACCTGTTGGCTCTTGCGCCTACCAGCATACCACAGGAAGTAGGGGCGCTGCGCGCAGGTTCTCTTGCTTTGCCGTTGTTCCGGTTCCTGGTTGTCCGGACTCACCCAATATCAAAAGCTTGTTTGTTGCCAAGGAGTAAGGAAATCGTAGGAATTTTCAGTCAGGGCACCAGGCACGATGGACTCCTGAGAGTAAGGTCGAGCCCCGCCCAAGCGCGCAGAACCTCCGATTTGTCGAGGGGATCGGACGCTCAGCCTTGTATTTATAGGGCTTGTCGCCTGGGAGCTGCGCCTTTCGAACAGGCAGAAATCGGACTGTGCCTGCAACGTGCAGATGTGTCTTTGACTGGTGCTTCACTTTTTGAGGTTGTGGTCTTTGGCGTTTGCTATCTGCATCCATGGCTGCCAGGGTGACAATGACTGGCTCGTCAACATGACACCGTTTTTGTATGCACGAAATTCTACTTAAACAAAAATGTTGTGCAGCCCTCCCCCCTCCCCCATCGCGGATCCACGATCGTCTCGCAAGCGAACAAGTAGATGCGTCCTCGGTCGAGAAGACGGAAAGGAATCAATGCCGGCTCCTTCGATTCGAGTTCCCATGCTCTGCTGCAGGCTGCAGGAGGGTGAATCGCGTCAGTGCGAAACGAGTCCCCGCAGGGCATGCGCCAGTTGAAGCGAATGAGACGCCTCAGCTCTTTTTGAGCGGCTTAGCTCTTTTGAGCGCACTTGTTTGCGGTAGATTTTCAGATCTTCGCAGCCATGGTGGCGGAGGCACGTCGGTAGCTGTGTGCTCTTACAGCAGTCTGGCACTGGAACGTGCCGCCGTTCTATCCGCGTGCAGTTTCTGCTGCTATGTCTCCGCCCGTACAGTCTGGATGTGGAAGCTTGCCCGACATGTTTGACATGTTTCGCAGGTCGTGCTGCCGGTCGTAACGTGCAACACCTTTTTGCACGTGATCGATGACAAGGTCCACAACGAAAAGGGGTGCTGGTGAGTCCGCTGCATAATCGTAAATGCACCACTTGTAGATAGATCAAGGTCTTGGACACGTGTGTACCCGAAAGCTGTGAGAAAGTGCAAGAGGCATGGCCGAGTGCCTGGACTTGCAACCCGTGCAGAAACAAGTTGAGGGATGAAATCAGTGCTTCCGGGCGGAGATATCTCACGAAACCCCGGAATTGGAAGAGGAAGTTGTGTTGTGGACGGTTTCCGCAGATGTTGGGTTGAGCCTTTGACTTTCAGAGCCGGGTAGCCGGATGCAGAAGCAGCTCATGATGCTCATGGCAGGTTTAGGCATGCAATTTCGGTGCGCCCATTTTGGCGTTCTGGTCTTTTCCTGGAAAGGGTTGGGCTGAATTGTTGGCTGCAGTAGATTATGCCGAAATCCACGCAGATCCAATTTAGTTTGTTTTGGGGAGGTTGCGAAGCAGAGGTGAGATCCAAACGGTTCAGGTCTCAGGGGTATGCAGGGGCGCATTACTGAGATCCAGCAGGTTTCAGCACGAGGGTTATTGGAATCCCTGCAGACACTCCTGCCATTTCCTGTCCAGGAGAAGGCGCAAGCAATACAACCGCGACGGCGGAAGTCATGCGGTGACGGGGTTGAGGCAAGTGTCAAGTGCACAGCCAGCCGGTTGTGGCGCGCAAGCCCACGGCCAACGAGTCACAACAGCCGATGACCTGCGAGGCGACCGGTACCAACCTCTATGGGCTACTGGCTCGGCGCTCAGCCGCCTAGCGGTTTCAAAGCAGGTCCTGATGGAGATCAAAGGATTGCAATGCTTAACTATTTAAACCAAGTAGTTTTAGGCAAAATCCCAAAGCAGAGCTCAACGAATCGGAGGCTGTGAGCCTGCTCGGCCCCGGCAATGACAGGTGGCTGCTGGGTTTTGGTGTTTCCTTGCTTTCAAGACCTGTCAGAGCGAGCATGACCTTTCCGACTCATCCTGTGTGTTGCAGTTCCTTTTCCTGTAGGGTCCCTGATCAGACTTGTCCCTCGGACGTCGCTTGTTCAGGCCTCAGAAGGAGCTCGTGACATGGACCTCAAGGTGGCACCCAGTTCTCGGTCAGCATCCGGAAGATCCGGTGTGGCTCTCTGCCACCACGCTGATCATCAAGAACTTGCCTGCTCGCTGCAGGCTGCAGGACTGCAGGGGCACTATCGTGAACTGTCGTGAACTTTAGTGAAACAGTAGTGGCACAGTCCACATCTACTGCATCTTACCAGTCATGGAGGCCACACCTAGACACCTACACTTGATATCAGCCCAACAGCCTTTCCGAAGCACCCACACCGATGTCGCACGGGGGGACAGTGCCTGCATCTGGTTTGCTCAAACTTGAAGGCGCAAGGTGGGGGGTAAAGTTCGTCCCTAGCTGATCGAATGAGGAGCTCGTCAGTTTCATCAAGGACATTGTGGTTGCTGACGAGAGCTTGAGAATATTTCTTCCCTTTCAATCGCAGAAGGGCAAGAACAAAGGCTATTCTCTTGTAAGTTCCACACGCTGCCTGCAGCCCCTGGCCGCTTCGCTTTGGTCCAAGACCTTGCGTGGCCGTCACATCAAGATTGAGGCCTGCACCGAACCGATCAAGTCCGACACCACAGCTGTCTACCGGCTTGGTGATTAGACGTTTTTCAGGAAGTTTTGACGCGTTGTGCGGTTCCAGGGTACGTTTCAGTTCCAAGCAGAGACTTGCAGAAGACCTCGCTTCCGCAGCTCTGGCATCTGTTTCCCCGCGGCCCTGGCACGGAGCGCAAGAATGCGCTGTATTTGGCAGCGCACGAAAGCGAGAGATGTGTGCATACCTCAGTACTGTGTAAGGTTCATACGTACAGGACATGCTACGCGCACAACTTGAAACGCTCGCTTTGACCCATGAGCCACCAGCCAAGGGGCCAAGGGGGCCCCAAGGGCCGGTGCAACAAATGTGCACCACAACAGAGTTGACGCTGACTGAGTCGTCCAGAACTTCTGAGAAGTTTTGGCAGCGGCACTGCGCAGCACTTGTGTAGAGGGTAAGGACGGCGCAAGCGTCGGACATGGCTTTTTTCCCCACTTCTTGGTTTCGTGGAAGCGGGCTGAAGCCTTCCATGCATGCAGGGAGTGCTTGCTTTGTCGCGGAGCCGGCCTGGAGCACCATGTCATGAGCAATAGGCATCGGTTTCGAAGTTGAGCCGCCCTGAGCATGGGCTTGACCCGCACGGCCATGCTCGCCGGGCTTGCGCATCTCGTACATACAGATATCATGTACGAAGTTCCTGATAATGCACAGCTTCATGAAACTGTGGGAGCAGTGCCGAAATGCGCAGCATGCGCACTCGCATTCTGCTCAAGAAGGCGGATACATGCCACAGGTCGTTGAGAAATAGCCATAGCCAGATTCTACAGTACTCAGCACGCTTACTGACTTGTCCTACGGCGAGTAGCACAGCGCGTGCTTCGGAAACGATGTGTGCAGCTCTCGGAGTTCGAAGTTTTTCCGAAGTGAACATAAGTGAGCTCCCATGGTTTTTGATGATTTTGGAAGAGCCGGAGCCGGTGCTGGCGAGGGCGTACATACAGTCTCATGTTTTTTTGTCAGCAACGCTGAGTGACTCTGGCAGAGCAAGTTTGCAAAAGTGGCTGTGTATGGCGGACAGAATGGGTTTGTGTTGAAGTGAGGCTACAAGTTTGGTCAAAGAACGTAGACGTTAAATGCTGTCACACAAAACTTTGCCAGACCTCCTGCCCCGTTTCGGGGATTTTCGGACGGCGCATAAGGTTAGGACACAGCCAGAAAGCAAGTGGAGACGTTCTTGCGCTGAAGCCCCTGAACCACTCGAACTTTTCAGCGGAAACGGCTGCCTCACGGTCTGCTCACCAGAAAGAAAGCTGTTCCATTGTTGTTACTCGTTGCAGCAAAGATAGCACAGGGATGTCGTGCGCCCGAAGGCTAGGGTGCTGTATGCTCTAGTAGCTAGCATGGCAGCAGCCGTGTGCCGGCAGACCTCTGGAAGTCATGATGCGAGGCAGTTCGGTCCAGGGCCAGGGTGCCTGGGTTGGGATATTCCGTTATTCAAGGACGAGTGTGCTGGGTGAGACCGTCAGACTTAGGGGAGACGGGCCAGGGTGCAATTTGACGACAGCTGGTTTTTGTGTCTTGTGCCGAGTCGTGTGCTTAGGTACATGTACACAGTGTGGCGATGCTTAGGCGCCCCAGCACATCAGTCATCAACACTCCGCTGCCGAAAGCTTGCTTCATTGGATCTCTGCATACCGAACATCTCTTAAAAGACATGCGGCTCATGGTCCCCAATCGCCAGGGTATGCGCAACATGTTCCTCGTAGACCCGCAGCTCTCCTTTAGAGTTTCAGCCTGGCCCATTGGGAGGTGAAACAAGCAGGGAGTCAAGAGCAGGGAGCAGATCACGCCGCACCCTCAGCGGCCTTGGCGGCCTTAGCATCTCGTTATGATTTGCTGTGCTTCTCTGAGGGTAGACGCGTTCCATGTGCCGCCACAGCATTTTGCTGCAAGCTCAGTCGCGATCAGTCGCGCTCCCTCTTCCGAGATGAAGGGCTTCTCGGCGATCCTATCTGGCCTGGCTGTGGTTGCTTTGTGTGCGGCTGCAACCAAGTACGAGGCTGAGGATGCACTCCTTGCGGGGAGTGCCAAGGTGGCCTCTTGCTCAGCCGCATCCGGTGGACAGCAGGTCAAGGATCTGGGCACAGATGGCTCCAGCAGCGGATCTGTGACTTTCACGGTCACCGTGGCGACGGCCGGCTACTACCAGGTGCTTGTGCAGTACATGTCGGCAGTGGACCGGTCAGCTGAGATTGCCGTGAATGGTGGTGCGCCGGCCACGCACAGCTTCACCGACTCGGGAGTTTGGTGCTTTGCTGGCGGGGTCACTGCAAGCAAGACCGTGGAGCTGCTACTGGCTGCAGGCACCAACAGCATCAAGCTGAGCAACCCCTCGGCCTGGGCGCCTTTGATCGACTTCATCGATGTCCCAGCGACCCCTTCCACCTTGCTCACCACGACTACGACTACCCGGCCACAAGTGTCTTATGAGGCAGAGGCTGGCACCTTGGCGGGCACAGCCGTGGCGGTGAGTTGCAGCACAGCATCCGGTGGGCAGATGGTCAATGGCTTGAAGTATGGCCCTACGAACTCCTTGCTGCTTACGGTCTCTGCTGCCGCTCCCGGCATCCACTACATGACCGTGAAGTATTTCAGCAAGAATGAGCGCAATCTGATCGTCACCGTGGGCACGATTGCACAGACGATCAAGATGCCCCCTAGTGGCAATTGGTGCTTCGAGGGTGGTGTCCCAAGCCAGTACTCCATCAACGTGAACCTTACCGCAGGCCTCAACAGCATCACGTTCGAAGCACTCCCTGCAGAGGAGGCGCCAGTTATCGACAGCATCCTGCTCGAAAAGCAAAACCCCAAGAAGGGTCTCATTGTCGGCAAGGACGTGAGCTTAGAGGATGCTTCCCACTTCGGAGAGTACATCTCCTGGTATTATCGCTATGCTCCCACGGAGCCGAGCGAGATGCGTGCCTGGGCCACGCAGAACAACATCGAATATGTGCCCATGATAGGCTACGATGCGATGCCATTGCTGGATGGCACTAAATGCGCTTTGCTGGCCCGTGCCGTGGATCCAGCTAATAATGTCACAAGCATCTGCAGCTACCAGGACGTCTTGGATACTGTGGAGTCGAACAACATGAGCCGCACAAAGTACATCTTTGGCAGCAACGAGCCATGGAATCCCAACGATGCCAACATCACAGTTGCGGAGGGTGTGCACATTTGGACGACTTACACACAGCCTGTGGCGCAACAGCTTGGGCTGATGCTCTTGTCGCCAAACGTGGGCCGGAGCACCAGACAGTTGGATTGGATCGAAGAGTTCCTGAAGCTTTGCTTTGACACCGTGGGCTGCGATGTGGACCTAATGCGAGGGGTCATGGTGCACGAGTACAAGTGCAAGGAGAGCTATTGGATCAGCAACTACGATGACAACGGCTTCTTCTTCACAGATTTGGGAAGCCGTATGGGCAGCTATGGCGGAAAGGATTGGGGTTCTTGGCTTGATGCGCAGGAGATTTGGGTCACCGAGACGAACTGCTTCTGGGAGACCACGCAGCCGCACCCCAGCAACGTTCAGCAGTGCCAGGCGGTGACCAACCAGCGCACGTCTAGCCATGGCATGGGCTCGCTGCAGTGGATGGAGAAGAGTAGCATCAATCGCTACGCCTGGTGGACCACCGTGAACAAGAACCCTTCCAAGACTCAGCTCCTGGTGGACTACACAACAAAAGAGTTGAATCCGACTGGCCTTGCATACATGAACCCAGTGTCCGCCACTTCTTGCTGAGCAAGGTTTTGGCAGTTCCAGCGCTGCGCTGCATCTTTGTACAGGCTAAGGACGGCACAGGCGTCCGACATTAGGGCCTTCTCAGCTCGGCTGGTGTACCCCACTTGCGCTGGCCTCGCTGAGCTCCTAGCTCCTTAGCTCCATGCACGATATGCACGATGCAAGGAGCCGGCAGGTTGCTCAAGCCCGGGACTCGCTGGGCAGACGCAAACGCTGCAGAGAAAAACGCAGAGGTTCCTCCTCCTACCGTGGTAACCCGACTTCTCTGTCCAAGCAGAAAGTAGGATCGCACTCGTGGGAACTCAACATGTCATAAAGGAACATGTGAGAGCCGTTTGCTAAAGGTGCAAGGTTCAAATTGCAGCTTGTTGCATTGTCGTGCCTAGCGCGTCAGAACATGCCACCGGTGTGAGCAGAGCAAGCCTGTTGCAGTAGGACTTTCAGCCTGCGTCCGTTGTCTCTCCCGCAGGTACCGTGGACCGCAACTGCTTCCGGCCTCCAGTACCGCGACGTTGCCATGGGCAGAGAGTCAAAGAGATGTGGGAGGGGTTGCTGTGGAGTTGTGCCGGCATGTGTGGGCTAGAGGCTGTCGCACAATGCTTGACGAAGTTTGACATGGAGCTGGCGCCCTGTCCCGCTGCCCTTGGGATCAAGATCACATGTTAGCATCGATGTTGCCTATGCCGCGTAGAGACCTCCAAAGGTCAACTCGAAGAGTTGCTGCGGGCAGAAAATTTCAGAACAGTTCCGATCAGCAGAGTCTTTAGAGTGGCTACAGAGAGATGTCGTAGAGTCAGACGATGAGTGGCGATGAAGCGATTGCGTGAGCGGGTTCCAACGAAGAACTTGAGGGCCAGAGCATTCTTCCCTCGGGCCTTCCGCTCGTTTCACTGCGCCTCACCCGGCCAGGCAAGTAGTCGATGGGAAGTGGATCGTGACCCGACACTTCGACGTACGCTCTGGTGGCAGCAAAAGGAAAACACAAAGAATGGCTTCACGCAGCTTCGGAGGCTGAAGGAGCGAGAGTTATTTTGATTTTGCATTCTTACCCTGGCGATGTCTGAGTGCTTGCGTTTCTTAACGGATCATGTGAAAGATATTGACAAAGAAGGGTTGGTTTGTGGCTCAGCCACCTGCTGTCGCTTCTGTTGTGCAAAGCTTAGCAAAGCAACCTGTTGGCTCTTGCGCCTGCCCGCATGCCACTCCTGGAGGGACCAGCTGTGTGTAGGTAGGGGCGCTGCGCGCGGGTGTGCTTGCCAGCGCGAGCTATTGCGATTCGAGCTCATGGCCTGCTGTGGCTCCCGCACGTCTCCCACACCCTTGGAGCTTTATGCGCAATCGCTGCCACATGAGGCGGAAGCTGCTGGGCATCAATACCAGAAGAAGTAGCGGTGGGTGGCGGCGGCAGGCGGAGGAGTAGTAGTCGTCGTCGTAGTGGTAGTAGTAGTAGGACGACCCTTCCTTGGGTCTGCGTAGCTGATGCCAGTGTCTTCGCATACTCGTTCTCCCGAAGCCCACACATCATGGTTTTGGGCCTGCGGTTGCTCTAAATCCATATTAGATCAGTCTTTCGCGAATGTTGAGCACCCCCAAGAAATTTGCAGTGTCTGCCATTGGAAGAGGTCAGGAGGCGCATTGGGTCCAAAGCCACAGAATTTCCAGGGTTCTTGGTCTTTGCGTGTTTGCTGTGGTGGGGATGGTGGGACATAGCTGCACGATGGGGAGAAAGGAGCTCCCAGCCTTCGCGGCAGAAGCGGTAGGCGACAGAGTCGACACGTACGATTCTCAAGGAAGTCTTTGCGTGAGGAGCTTCTAGGAAAGGTGCCATCGACGGCTTGCAGGGCAGCAACAGCATGTAAGCCGTTTGAGCAAAGTCGTGCAGGGGAGAATACAGCAGTAAACAAATGCATGTCATATCAGTCATGCATATGCCATGCCTAGCACCAAGCAGCCTGTTGAGGCTCCTCCAATGCTCTTCCCCATGTATACCGTGACCGCAAATGTGCTCCTCCAGATGACAAGCGTCGAGCCGCACGAGAAGTTGAAGGCCGAAGCAAGCAGTGGTGTGGATAATTAGTATTGATATACGGTTATAGAAGGAGTTGCAGTGTAAGCAGGATGCGACAGATTTGCCTTTTGGATGTAACTCTGGCGGCATGGGTGACACTGGAAAATAGAATGGACAACAAGAGAGTGACATGAAATGGAACATGAAGGGCCGTCGTGTACAGGGATTCAAGAAGGGCGCCCGGACAGCACAATGGTTTAGGATCACTGGTTGCTAGGCTTACTGTCCCTTATTCTGTCAAGGCATCGATTCCAGCATCCATTTGGCTGTTCGAGTTCTGCCTCGCGACCTTGACCGTAGTTACAAGGCGGTAGTCTTTGACCTCCTCAAACAGCCCAAAGACGAGATCAGGCCATTGTAACCATCAAGGTGGTATATTGCGATTTGACTAGGTCCAACTGTGGAAATTATTTGGGGTCCAGGTAGGACGGATTGCGCCTAGGAAATAAGGCCCGTGAGGGGAGTACCATTTGACCGAGAGCCACGTCGAGCACCCAGCATAGAGATGTTCAGATCTGTTGAGACCTTCTTAGAAAGCCATTGCTTCCGCCCCCCCCCCCCCCCCCCCCCACGTGCTTTTTCTTGATTTCACGGGCCCAAGGGATGCCCCTCAGAGCACCTAGCCGGTATTTTTGTTTTGTCCACGCCTTCTATATCCAGTACTGCTGCTTCTGGTCTCCATGTCACTACCCACCTCATTGTCTTGTTTGACTTGCAACTGTTACCTGTGCGCCCCATGCTCTGAAGGCGCGGGGCGAGCTGTGCATCTTCAGTCACAGCATGGGCAAGGCAGCTTTTGTTTCGCACCAGTGGGTTTCCGCGTACCATCCAGATCCCGACTTCAAGCAGATGAAGGTCTTGCAAGATGCCGCTTGATCGCAGGGAGTCCAGTGCCACGATGCATGCGCACTTGCCGCAGAAAAGTGGGAAGAGCTTCCCTACCAGCTGTAGCTAGTATTCTTTGTTAGTTGCAAAATCATCAGCAGCTCTGCGTGCTTCTGGACTGCCCAGGTTGTGAAGCGGCTGCTGAGCAGCGATGGGTCCATTTCGGTGGACATCACCACCGAAACCCTAGTGCGAACGGCCAAACCGCTCCGCATGCAGGAGTTCCAGGTGCAGATGGAACATGAAACAGAAAACGGAAGGGGTCGAAGTGATGAAGGGACCAGGCCAACCAAATACACTTTCTTGTTGCTTTTTTGCATTCTTTATCATGGGACATCCCGTTCTCAGGCGCAGGCACTCTTCTTTTGGTACGATTATTTTTCGTGCCCACAGCTGGAGCGCCGGCACGGTTTTGGTGCAGATGACGAGGATAGTAGCAAGCAGGCCGATGCCATCAATAGCATCCCCGCCTACGTCACCAATTGCCACTTCTTTCTGGCCCTGTGCCCGGTGATCGATTGCTTTGAAGAGAACAAGGTGCTCTCACCGCTCACGTGGAGCCGAAGAGGTTGGTGTCGTGTGGAAAGAATTGGTCGTGAGCTGTCGAGAGAAAGTACCTGGGTTCTGATCCAGAGCAGCACGTTCATGGAAGTTGTTGGCACTCTGAATTCCTTTCCGGCTGGAATGGTCGGGGAGGGCAATTTCACAGTCCGGGAGGATAAGCAGAAATTAGGCCCGGTGATGCGGCAGATGATCGTGCAAAAGCTGCAGCAGTCGCTGCGATCTGGCGACCTGCCCGGATTCCGGCGCTACTTCAACCTAAATGGTGTCTACCTGCGTGAGCTTCAGGTCGAGCCTGTGGGCGGCTTTCTTCCCAGCTGCGAAAGCCGAGCCGGCAACGTAGTAGCGGAGTTCCTGCATCAAAACGGCTTCAGGAGAATTGGAGAGGTCGACAGCGCGGGGTGGCGGCCACTGCACTATGCGGCACTGGGTGGCAACGCAGAAGTTCTGCAGGGCATGCTGGAGCAGCGTGCCAACGTGAACTGGCGCACGTCGAAGGATGTGCCTGCCATGGGCAGCCCACCCTGGATGTCGGCACTGGATATTGCATCGGGTGCGAAGCACTACCAGGCTGCACGGCTGCTTATCGAAGCAAGGGCCCATCTTGAAGGCGGGCTCCTGCCTTCCCTCATGGTTGCCACCTTCCCCAACGATGCGGAGATTATCCGACTGCTCTGCGATGCAGGTAGCAATCCACTGCACCGGAACCTTATTGGGAACACCGCCTACCTGGCTGCAGCGGGTCATTGGGTGCAAGGAGTACTGCATGCTTCCATAGTTGAGGTACTGCCCCACTGTAACAGCTGGACAATCTTTCTAGTATGCATACATATATGTATATATATATATATATATATATATATATATATATGCTACCCCCCCCCCCCCCCCCCCCCCCCCCCCATGGACCTACCAATTTCCTTTGTTTTTATCCATGAATTTCGCGGTCTAAGCCACATGGTTTGAAAACCATGGATTTTATGGATAACATTGGTTTTACCGATGTTTTCGGGCTCTATCCTTCAAAAACATTGGTAGAACCAATGTCATCCGTGAATTGGGTGCTCCCAGCCACATGGTTTGAAAACCATGGGTTTTATGGATAACATTGGTTTTGCCGATGTTTTCGGGCTCCATCCTTCAAACACATTGGGGTAAAACCAATGTTATCCGTGAATTGGGTGCTCCCAGCCACATTTTTAGAAAACCATGGATTTTATGGATAGCATTGGTTTTGCCGATGTTTTCGGGCTCCATCCTTCAAAAACATGGGTAAAACTAATGTTTTCCATGATTTTCGTGATCTGAGGCTCTCTCCCAGCCACCATTTCTCGAGGTAGTACCAAGCAACAAACTCGAATCCTGCAAAATCTCGAGGGAGTACCAAAACCTCCTTATAATCAATCACGCCCCAATACGCAAGACATGACATCTGTCCTAAAAACACTACCTTAGCTACGATATCTCAAACAGTCATCCCCCGATAAGCAAGACCTAATATCTATACTAAACCTGTACCTTAGCAACATATCTTAAGACATCACGCCCTAAGGCTCCTACCAATTTAATAAGGTTCCTATCAATTTCAACAGGATTCTTATGCATGTTACTGGGATTCGCATAGGATTCTCATTAATTTTAAAGGATTCCTATTGGATTAGGCTCATACTAGTTTAGTAGGATTCCTATCAGTTCTTGTTAAAGGATTCTATTGTTTTTAAGGCCTATTGGTTCCTATTGATTTAGAAAGATTCCTTCTCGTTTTAATAGGATTCCTGTGACTTGTAACCCGGGTTGTTTCCAACTTGTTAAGTTCCTATTCATTTGAATAGGCTTCCTTCCTATTAACTGTTGTCCGGTCCCGATAATTCAATAGAGGATTCCTATTTACTTTCATAGGATCCCAATAAAGTTTCATAGGGTTCCTAATTATTCATAAGGCCCCTATTTTCTGTAATAAGAGTCCTATCAATTTTAATCAGATTCTTATTCATGTTAATGGGGTTCGTGTTAATATTAAAGGGATCTCATTCACTTTCAAGGGATTCCTGTTGGTTTAGGCGCATGTTCATTTTAATCGGTTTGTCTAAAGGTTCACGTTATTTCTTATAGGAGTCCGATTGGTTCCTATTAATTTGAGTAGGGTTCCTCTTCAGTTTAATTGGATTCCTACTAATCCTATTAATTCTACGAAAATGTTGGGAGAGTACCAAAACCTCCTTACAATCAATCACGCCCCAATACGCCAAGACATGACATCTGTCCTTAAAACTATACCTTAGCTACGATATCTCAAACAATCATCCCCCGATAAGCAAGTCCTAACATCTATACTAACACTGTACCTTAGCAACATATCTTAAGACATCACGCCCTAAGGCTCCTACCAATTTAATAAGGTAGGATTCTTATGCATGTTACTGGGATTCGCGTAGGATTCTCAGTGATTTGAAGGGATTCCTATTGGATTAGGCTCATACTAGTTTAGTAGGATGTTAGAGGATAAAAACCATGATTTTTCAAACTGCTCGGAGACCCAAGCCCATAGTTTGGAAAATCATGGTTTTTATGGTTTTTATTGGTTTTTGCGATGTTTCGTGAGCATGGGTTCAAAAAACATCGGTAAAACCAATGTTTGTTTGAAGGTAGGGGTTCAAAAACATCGGTAAAACCAATGTTTTGGAGAGGCCACCTTCAAAAAACATCGGTAAAACCAATGTTTTTGGAGCCCCTGCTCAGGAAACATCGCAAAAACCAATAAAAACCATAAAAACCATGATTTTTCAAACTACTCGGAGACCCAAGCCCATAGTTTGGAAAATCATGGTTTTTATGGTTTTTATTGGTTTTTGCGATGTTTCGTGAGCATGGGCTCAAAAAACATCGGTAAAACCAATGTTTTTTTGAAGGTAGGGGTTCAAAAACATCGGTAACACCAATGTTTTGGAGAGGCCACCTTCAAAAAACATCGGTAAAACCAATGTTTTTGGAGCCCCTGCTCAGGAAACATCGCAAAAACCAATAAAAACCATAAAAACCATGATTTTTCAAACTACTCGGAGACCCAAGCCCATAGTTTGGAAAATCATGGTTTTTATGGTTTTTATTGGTTTTTGCGATGTTTCGTGAGCATGGGCTCAAAAAACATCGGTAAAACCAATGTTTTTTGAAGGTAGGGGTTCAAAAACATCGGTAAAACCAATGTTTTGGAGAGGCCACCTTCAAAAAACATCGGTAAAACCAATGTTTTTGGAGCCCCTGCTCAGGAAACATCGCAAAAACCAATAAAAACCATAAAAACCATGATTTTTCAAACTACTCGGAGACCCAAGCCCATAGTTTGGAAAATCATGGTTTTTATGGTTTTTATGGTTTTTGCGATGTTTCGTGAGCATGGGCTCAAAAAACATCGGTAAAACCAATGTTTTTTGAAGGTAGGGGTTCAAAAACATTGGTAAAACCAATGTTTTGGAGAGGCCACCTTCAAAAAACATCGGTAAAACCAATGTTTTTGGAGCCCCTGCTCAGGAAACATCGCAAAAACCAATAAAAACCATAAAAACCATGATTTTTCAAACTACTCGGAGACCCAAGCCCATAGTTTGGAAAATCATGGTTTTTATGGTTTTTATTGGTTTTTGCGATGTTTCGTGAGCATGGGCTCAAAAAACATCGGTAAAACCAATGTTTTTTGAAGGTAGGGGTTCAAAAACATCGGTAAAACCAATGTTTTGGAGAGGCCACCTTCAAAAAACATCGGTAAAACCAATGTTTTTGGAGCCCCTGCTCAGGAAACATCGCAAAAACCAATAAAAACCATAAAAACCATGATTTTTCAAACTACTCGGAGACCCAAGCCCATAGTTTGGAAAATCATGGTTTTTATGGTTTTTATTGGTTTTTGCGATGTTTCGTGAGCATGGGCTCAAAAAACATCGGTAAAACCAATGTTTTTTTGAAGGTAGGGGTTCAAAAACATTGGTAAAACCAATGTTTTGGAGAGGCCACCTTCAAAAAACATCGGTAAAACCAATGTTTTTGGAGCCCCTGCTCAGGAAACATCGCAAAAACCAATAAAAACCATAAAAACCATGATTTTTCAAACTACTCGGAGACCCAAGCCCATAGTTTGGAAAATCATGGTTTTTATGGTTTTTATTGGTTTTTGCGATGTTTCGTGAGCATGGGCTCAAAAAACATCGGTAAAACCAATGTTTTTTGAAGGTAGGGGTTCAAAAACATCGGTAACACCAATGTTTTGGAGAGGCCACCTTCAAAAAACATCGGTAAAACCAATGTTTTTGGAGCCCCTGCTCAGGAAACATCGCAAAAACCAATAAAAACCATAAAAACCATGATTTTTCAAACTACTCGGAGACCCAAGCCCATAGTTTGGAAAATCATGGTTTTTATGGTTTTTATTGGTTTTTGCGATGTTTCGTGAGCATGGGCTCAAAAAACATCGGTAAAACCAATGTTTTTTGAAGGTAGGGGTTCAAAAACATTAGGTAAAACCAATGTTTTGGAGAAGCCACCCATTTTTTGAAACATCGGTCAAGCCGAGGTTCAAAAAAAAGGTAGGTCCATGGGGGGGGGTACCATATATATATATATATATATATATATATATATATACAGAGCCGATTCATACGACCCCTGGTGCAGATGGCGGCAGTACCCAATCCATAGTAATGAAAGACCACAGGCACAGAAACAGAAGGGCCTCACCCGACCTCACCCAAACAGTGGGTATATATGGTCAGGCATATGGCGTTCCTAGCGGGTGGGTAGCGGGGGGGGGGGGGGTTGCGTGTGCGAAGACAGGGGCACCCGCAAGCCCTACGCAAGCCATAATCCCTATAATGTAGCGGTAGCGCGTGCTCCTGTTTTAGTTGCATCAACCCTATCCCCCAACCCTAAACCCCGCCTAAATGCAGGCTCCAAGCCTAAACCGGCAACCCTAACGAACCAAATCCTCCCGAAGCCCTTGTCGACTCGAAGCCGTATGCTTTCTAAAACCCAAAACCCGCCACAACCACCCCACAGCGGGAAGAGGGACGCCACACCCCACACCACAGGGGAGGGGTGCCCCACCTATATCCAGACCATTGACCTTTGGGGGGGCGGGGGGGGGGGGGGGGTTGGGGGCGCGGAGCGCGTGACCACATATTAGAAGCTCATCCCAGAATGGCCTTAACTTGGCGCGGAAAGTAAGGTCATGCGGCAACAGAAGCCTTGGAGGAGCTCGTGGCACAGGTCGACCCAGGCCCACTGGAGCTTTCACGGGCGCTGCAGTTTGCCGCAGCTTTCCGGGGGGGATCGGCCAAGCTGGTGCGCCGATTGGTCGGCCTGCGACTCGCCATTGCCCGTGAGAAGATGGGTCCAAACTGGTTGTACTGGAATCTCCTTTTAGGTTGCGTAGAAAAATCATCAGGGGAGTGCAAGGGCAGTGGGACTGAAAGCTATTTGTGGGGTGAAGCAGACACTTGCGTTTTGGTATATTGTGGAAGAGGTGGCATGGACGAACACGACGACAACTTCAAGCTCAGGGCGACAAAGTAAGGAGTTGAATCTGAGTTGAACGCTCCCTAGCCTGCGGTCGGGCACAAGCGTTAGTCCTGGAAATTCAACCCCGCCAGAACGGCTTTTTTGCATATGCGGCTCCATAATTAGAATGCATGCTTCACTTGCTCTCCAGCTTTGCCCACACTGCCGGTATCCAGGTGGCTGACTAGACCAAAGCCAATCTGCACAGTCAACTTAGCTACAGACTAACTATTCGTGTTTTCTGTTTGACCTTCTTACAATCTGGACAACCATGCTGTTACGTTCTTCTGAGTTGTGCAAAGGGGGCCCAAGCTGCCAAACCTTTTTGCGACAACCATGTACTTCTACGTGGAGCCGCAGGGAATATGGAACATTGTCTTTTCTGTTTTTCGCAACAGATTCTGGGCCATTGTACCAATAAAGTCCAATAAAGTTTGGTAGTGCAACACAGGTGACGGTAGTCAATATTATTCATAACGGTCTGAACCTCTCTGTCCTTCATTTTGCAAGACGCCATGCCTTGGAGCTCAAGTAAATCCAATTGGGGAGCTCCTCTGCACTTGCAAGTGTATCCATTTGTTTCCTTCACAGACACAGGATAGCAAGATTTGTGAGCTCTTGGACCTGTTAACTCAGCAACTGAATTAAGAATGAGGGAAGGTGCAGAGGAGGCAGGAAGAAAGCCTTAAAAAGTATAAATGCAGTCTGAACAACATGTAGGACAAGTGTAAATGGCGATGGAGAAAGTGAGAAAGTATTGTAACAAATGTTAAACAGGAGAGCACATGAGAGCTGCCAAGCCTTCAAAACCCTCAAAAACCAGAGATGCCTTGGAAAAGTGTAGATTTCGTGAACGGCGAAGGCCTTGGAAAGTGTGGATGTCCTGCGCGAGAACCACGAATGCCTGGAAAATTGTGTAGTTCCCGAGCAGATTCTGCACCATGCTAGAGCATTCTTGTTGTTGAGGGACTTGGAGGCCTGGGACATTCGTTCACACATTCTTCACATTTTTCACATCATCCTCCTCGCCATTTGCAATTTTTCCGCTCTTTTGCACTTCTTTTAAACACGTGTCCAAGGCATTCCTGTTTCTCTGATGCCCTGGCTCACCATCCGTTTAACTTTGCTTGCACTTTCTGAAACATGAATAATTGAAATGAATGGTTTTTGCATTTCCCAAGGTTAACAGGGAATAGGGTCTTTACACATCAAGATACTCACAGGGCCCATGAGGTCATGCCCCGGAGCGCACTCAAAAGTCGAACCTACATGTGTTGCTGGTTGGCCTGCCCAAGTCCAGATACCCGTTGTGCCCCAAACAGATGAGAGAAACACCTTAGCCGAGGCGCGCGGACAT
>CAJNDS010000014.1:1096419-1117908 GCA_905221605.1 Symbiodinium natans
AAAAGACCGGGGACATGTCATGCGCGCCACACCTCTGCCATCCAGCGCAAAGCTTTGACCGGCGGGGTATAGGTGTCCTCATGGCGGACGGTCTCCAAGAGATGCTGGAGGTCACCAGCGTCGCACAGCTCCATGACCACGGCGTCGTCGAAAACCGACTTGACGCTCACGATGCTTGGGTGGGGGCCCTGCTTGATGAAGCGGAGGACCTCCACCTCCCCAGGAGGCAACGCCTGCCCCACACGCACCGGCATCTTCAAGGCGAAATAATTACCTTGGGTCGAGCGTGCGTGTGTCTTCATAACCTAAACTCCGCGGCTTCGCATCACTGCGCGCCACCGAGAAACCAAGAGTCTAAAGCTACATACACACAAACCTTGGAGCAACTTCCTTCCACATCTAAGTACCCACACGCGCCCCCCCTCCGTGACTTCGCATCGCTGCGCGCCGCAGAGAACGTGTCTGGCCACACTGCTGCACACCCTCTACAAAACTCCGTGGCTTCGCATCCCTGCGCACCATGGAGGAATTCTAGCTGGTCTGCGTCCGAGAGGCTGTTTGGTGGGCTGGTGGCATGCTTTGGCTACCACGCCATAAGCTCCCTGCCAAAGCGTTGCACTTTTCAAGTCTGGCCCCCTAAACCTATACGAATAAACCTTTGATGATGTGAATGCCGAATGCCTTTCCCAGGAGGCGTTCCGTGACCAACTCATGGAGCTGGACCTCCGTATCCTGAACCACCCAGTCAGAAACAGATCCCCCGAGTTTTGCTAGCGGGTTTCTGCATGGAGTGGCCGGGTAGCAGAGCATCCGTTCCAGCACGGTAGGCTATACGATCTCTACCGTGCCATACGTTTCTGATGAAGGAGCCGCAAAACTTGAGGGGCAACTGGAGCCTCTACTTTAGGGGCCTCCGCAGCGGGCGCTTCAGGCTTTGCCTCTGCTTCTGCTGCGGGCTCTTCAAGCTCGGCCGTTGCAGCTGGTGCCTCTGCTTTCGCCTCTGCACATGGCTCCTGAGTCTTTGCATCTTGAGCTGGCTCTTCAGGCTCTTCAGGCTTGGCCTCTGCAGGTGCCTCAGCAGTTGGCTCTGGTTTGGGGGCCGCTGCAGAGGGCTGATCAGGCGTGGTCTCGGCAGCTGGTGCGTGAGCGACTGGCTCCTCTGCTTTTGGGATCTCCACAGCGGGCTCTTCGGGCTTTGCCCCTGCTTTCGGTGCTTCTGCAACGGGCTCTGCTTTGGGTGCTTCTGCAGCGGGCTCTTCAAGCTTGGCCTCAGCAGCTGGCGGCTCAGCAGCTGGCCCCACTCCTGTCGGGGCCTCTGCAGCGTGCTCTTCAGACTTTTCGTCGGCAGCTGGCGTCTCAGCTGGCGCTGCTTTCAAAATCTCTGCAGCGGGCTTTTCAGGCTTGGCCTCGGCAGCTGGTGCCTCAGCGGCCGGCTTTGGTTTCCGCGCTTCAGCAGCAGGCTCTTCAAACTTTTCCCCGGCAGCTGGGCCCTCAGCAGCTGGCGCTTCTGCTTTCGGGGCCTTCTCAACGGGCTTCTCAGCCGGCTCTGCTTTCGGGACCTCCGCAGCTGATTCTTCCGGCTTGGCCTCGGCAGCTGGCGGCTCTGCCTTCGAGACCTCAGCCGGCTCCTCAACAGGCAACTTGACCTTTGCTGCGGCAATGTGGCTAACGATTGACATCGCCGAGGCCTTCGGCCTGTTGTTTAGAACATGTTCACCTTTCAATGACCCTTGCTCCCCCGTCCTTGCTTTGTGCAAGTTTTGCTGGGCCTGTAGCAGCCTGTAGAGTCCTTGCATGTCCGTGCCTCAATCGGTTGCTGCTGTCGATGGAAGCTTCCACAGGGAGGTGCCGCAGCGAGCTCTTTGGGCCGAGGCGGACGCACAAAACTTAATACACAAGGAACCAAGCAAGCAAAGGAACAGGTTTGGGCACTTCCTCCGCTTGCTGCGCCGGCTTCTCCTGCACAGGGCCAAGGCATGTGTCACAGGGCCACACAATTGCTAACCGGTGGTGCACCACCGCTTAAACAAACTGGGTCCCCACGTAAGAACCGCTGCCACACTGTGCGCAAACCACCCAGACACACACACACAAACACACAAGCACACAAACACACAAACACACAAACACACAAACACACAAACACACAAACACACAACCACACAAACGCACAAACACACAAACACACACACACACACACAAACACACACAAACACACACAAACACACAACCACACAACCACACCAACACACAACCACACAACCACACAAACACACAACCACACAACCACACAAACACACAACCACACAACCACACAAACACACAAACACACAAACACACAAACACACACACACACACAAACACACAAACACACAAACACACAAACACACAAACACACAAACACACAAACACACAAACACACAAACACACAAACACACAACAAACACACAAACACACAAACACACAAACACACAAACACACAAACACACAAACACACAAACACACAAACACACAAACACACAACACACAACAAACACACAAACACACAAACACACAAACACACACACACAAACACACAAACACACAAACACACAAACACACACACACACACACACACACACACAACACACACACACACACACACACACACACACACACCACACACACACACGCACACACGCACGCACGCACGCACACACGCACACGCACCACACGCACACACGCACACAGCACACACGCACACACGCACACACGCACACACGCACACACGCACACACGCACACACGCACACACGCACACACGCACACACGCACACACGCACACACCCACACACACACACACACACACGTGTCTAGATGTTTTACTACGTTGCTGGCCTGGTAGAGTAAAGGAAGCGCTGATCTGAAAAGGTGGGGGGGGGTCAATCTTTGCTGAATACCTTCGGCGCTGTTCTTGGCAGCCCTTGGCATGTCTTGGCATGCCCCAGGTGCTGCTCATGCCTGCGTCGTCTGCAGCAACGTGGGCAAGGCCACGCCGGATGGGGGGCAACCCGCCGGCATGGACTGCACCGGTGAAGGGCCCAACTCCACCTTCAAAGGCAACACGTGAAGGCTTGACGAATCACGACCTCCCCATTTCGGATCACCCATGAAAAAACAGGTCTCTGCGGATCCGGAAGTGAACATCCGCCCCTCCCCCCCCCCCTCTCCCCCAGCAAAAAAAAAAAAACTGCGCGTGGCAGGGGTCTGCCGCCTCCGCCTCCACACCCGAAGCCTGCTGTTCCATCCTGCAGCCGGTGGCTTCTAGCAGATATTCCAGATGAGAATACGCGGTTGACTCACGATGTACATCTCTGCAGGCGCGCGTCTCAGGAGCCGACAGTTCACTCAGCTGGCACGAAAGCCTGCTGAACCTGAGATGGCCCGGAGAAGTGCTCGTCCTATTCAGGGGTATTCTGAAGACGTCTATTATAGGCGAAGGTTGCATTGCCTGGCACGTTGCCCCACCAGATTTCGACACTTTTTCTGCAGATAGACTTTGGATACCATGGGATTCTATGGGCTATGCCAGCAGCTGTTGCTCACGCTGTCCCTTTTCAGACTCAGTCCCATCATGTTGGACGTTGCCTAAGTCCGGTGATCTTTGAGATGCCACCATGTTGGCGAATGGCGGTGCATGTTGGCGAATGTGGGTGTTGTTGGCGAGCTGTTTGCTTTGCAGCTTCTCGATAGGTTTTGTGCTAGTGCTGTCAGACACCCAAAACGCTCCCCTTGGAACTTGGGGACCGTCATGAGGCTGGCAAGTCACTGTATAGTCTCACTCATCAGGTACTCCTGGAGCTCAAACAGCTCGTCATCGCGCTTGCAAAGCCTCGGCTTGTTCTAAGTGCGCCAGCTGCCCAAACCTGCACTGGGCCATCGGGCTACGGGAATCTGCAATCTTCCGCAATCGTCGAGGCTTTTGCCTCGTTTTATAGTTTGTAGTTAATCCCAAGCGGCTGCTGCTCCAGCTGTCCCTTTTCAGCCTCAAGGGCTGCGACCAGCATGGTGAGCTCGTTGTTCATGGTCTCGACTCGATACAACCTTTGTTGGTGCAGCTCGAGTTGCTTCTTATCTACTTGCTGTTGTTCACTGGTTGCTCGGTTGCCGCCGTTGGGTCTCCTGCTCCCTTCTGGGTTGACTCTATGCGGATGGCCCTCCCTTCTGGGTTGACTGCACGCGGATGGCCGATGGAAGTTGCGGTCCACGTGGTCTTGAACAAATTTACCACCATCCCCTCCCCGGTCATCAACGCCGGTCTCCTCCTTGGGCTAGGGTAGGTCTGGAGTGGTGAGTTGCGACAATTCATCATTGAATTATTGACAGTGCAGGCTGTGATATGATCACCTCCCTTGGCATACCTACCTCTTAAAGTTTGGAGTTTTTGGCATACCTATCTCTTAAAGTTTGGAGTTTTTGGCATACCTATCTCTTAAAGTTTGGAGCTGGCTACCGCCACATGCAAGGTTTCCAGAGCCAGGTAAAAGCTCCGGAATGGACCGTGGTGAACGCTTCACGCCAGAGTCGGCGGAGCTTTTAGCTGGCTTTTCGGGACAATCAGCGGAGCTTTTAGATGGCGACCGCACAGGTTCCAGAGCCAGCTAAAAGCTGCCCTCGTGGACCCTTACAGTTTTGTTCAGGGGATAGGGCTTAAGGGGCTGGACAGTTTTGGGGCTTTAGTGTTGGGGTTTTGCTGCTCACGGGTCAGGTGTCAGGGCTTCAGGGGTGACGTGCTTAAGGGTTTAAGGGGCTCAAGGCCAATCACCCAGAGGCCTACAAAACCCACCAAACCTAAACCCCAGCCCCAAAACTTTATCTGCACCTTCACCCTCAATCCTAAACCCCAGACCATCGATCTAACCTAAACCCTCAAAGTGTGCTATATTATACAGCATAATGCATGATGCATGATATATATATATATACATATATATATATATACATATTACTTATTGTCGAATATCGTATGTCATATAAACTGTATCATGGACAAAGCAAAACCCAAGTTGATGTTCTGGACCTCTCAGCACCCCAAACCCTAAACCCCTGCCTCCAAGCTCCTTCAGGCCTAAGCCCTAAGCCCAAGGGAAATTATGACAAGGGAGGTGATCATATCACAGCCTGCACTGTCAATATTTCAATGATGAATTGTCGCAACTCACCACTCCAGACCTACCCTAGCCCAAGGAGGAGACCGGCATTGATGACCGGGGAGGGGATGGTGGTAAATTTGTTCAAGACCACGTGGACCGCAACTTCCATCGGCCATCCGCGTGCAGTCAACCCAGAAGGGAGGGCCATCCGCATAGAGTCAACCCAGAAAGGAGCAGGAGACCCAACGGCGGCAACCGAGCAACCAGTGAACAACAGCAAGTCTAGGTCCCGTTGCTGACATGCGTCCTCATACCTGAGTTTGATGTTGAAGCATGGAACTCGTGCATGGGGCCCATCATGTTTGACGTTTCCAAAGCCTGGTGATCTTGAGACGCCACAATGTTGGTGAAGTCGGCGCATGTTGGTAAGCTGCTTGCTTTTGCAGCTTCTCGATAGGCTTTGCGCCAGTGCTGTCAGACACCCAAAACCCTCCCTTTTGAACTTGGTGTCATGAAGGCTGGCAAGTCACTTTATAGTCTCAGTCATCAGGTACTCCTTGAGCTCAAACAGCTCGTCATCGCGCTGGCAAAGCCTCGGCTTGTTCTGAGTCTGGACTGCGCCAGCTACAAAAACCTGCACTGGGCCAGCATGTATGTATGTATGTATGTATGTAGGACAATGGGACTCTGCTATCCGCCGAGGGGCTTCGATGTCGAGTCTTGGGCACGCTTCTCTGCATCCTCCAGCGCGTGCCACAGCAGCTCAATGTCCACATGTGCGGACCTTGGATGGGCAACTTATCACAGGGCAGTTGTTGGCCGAGCTGCTGCAGTCTGAAGTTTACACGGCGCTGTGTTTACAACAACGCGAAACACAAGCTTCCGATGCACTCAGCCTGCAAATCTGCAAGGTACTACGAGGACGCTCTCTCCGCCGATTTCACATATAGGCTGAAAAAGGCCAAGATACCAGCGCGCGCAGCTGGGCCTCAGCATCTTGTGCAGTGCCGGCTTGGCTGGCAGACAGAAAAAGCTTGATGTTTGCAATTGTGCCCCTCTGGGCTGCCGTGCGGGGCATGGAGGTCGCGACAAAACCTTTGGATGTTGAAGCAACAAGTCTGAGACAATCTCCCAAGAGTCTGCAAGTAGCAGCCTGCAAGATACAAACTACACAACCACACAGTGTTGGCAGCAACACCATCAGTGCCCGACGCTGAGTTTAAGGCTCCCCCCTCCTCCTCCCTCCCCCTCCCCCTCCCCTCCCCCTCCCCTTCCCCTTCCCACCCCTCCTCTGCCCTCCCCCTCCTTCTGTAGAGCCGTTAGACGAGCACGAACTTGTGTGGAGCTCGCAGCATCTCCGCACTCATTTCTGCTGCTGCTGCGCAAACTTTCTGGAGCGTCAGGCTTGAGAGCATCTTTGCCTCGACCTGAAATCGTTAGACCTCGAAATCCAATGAAATCTACTCCTTGAGTATCCGCTAGAAGAGTGAGAGAATCCCAGCCCAGACACAAAAGCTCAGAAAGCTCCGGGGCGAGTCCTGCGGGAGGCCCACAAAGCCTGCAAGTTCAAGAACATGTTAAGGGTGGGTTGCAAAAGGTTGAGAGTTTAGGGCTGCTCATTTTGAGACAGGCGCGGCTTCACATCTTCGGAACCTTTTTGGGGTTTTCTGGCTGGGGGGTTGCGCAGTTTTGATGAATTTTGCATCTTTGGACCCAGCGCCAGGGTGTATCAGCCGGCTGGCCCCAAGAGGTGATTCCTGCCGTGCATGAGAGCTCGAATCATTTTCCAGTCCGGGTGGATTCAGCTCCAAGAGACCATCGTCTTCAGGTATTGGGCATATACCCCCATTAAAGTCCTAAGGGGCTATAAGGCTTGCCCAATGCCCTGAATCCCTACTGGCACGTTGAAGCCTAAATTTTGTAGACCGATAAGGTGCTCAACAAGGAACCGATGCCCTCAGAGTAGGTATTCTGGAAGTAAAAACAAGTTTGCCTTTATGAAAGTTTCGGGTTCTTGAGTGGTTCTGCGCCCTCTCGCCTCCACAGACGGAACAGATCACGAACCTGTGCAGCACTTCTCCCGGAGCTTCTCAAGCGTAGGATAGAACAGATCCCGGCGAGCAAGGAGCACTGTAAGAAGTTGCACCCCAACGGCTGCCATGTTGACACACCCGGCAGCTTATTCACGGAATCCGCATGGAACCGCTTGTGTAGGGCTAACATGGGCACCAGGGATATCCGGATAGTCTGGTTCCAAACAAATCTGGACCCCAAACCCTCCCTCACGCACCCAGCCTTCGATGCAGCAAGGTCCTTCTGCACTTTGTCTTGGAAGTCGGCGAGCATTTGCACCTAGTCTGCAAGCTAGGGGCCTGTTTGGCTTTCGAATAGAATGCGAGGGACTGACTGCCCGTTAGACCCCTCCCCTATCATGAAACGCTGACCCTGGTGGTATCCGCAATTGTGAGAAGTGTCTGCAGCACACCTTCTGTCGTGAACCTCGCCTCTCCATAGCAGAAACCCTAAACCCTAAACCCTATCAACCCTCAACCCTAAACCCTAAACCCTAAACCCTAAACATCCCTAAACCCTAAACCCAAACCCTAAACCCTAAACCCTAAACCCTAAACCCTAAACCCTAAACCCTAAACCCTATCAACCCTACACCCTAAACCCTAAACAATGTACATCACTTGGCATGTGGGCGCCCAGGCATAGGCTCGCTGGGCTCCTGGCAGAATCCAGGATTTCACGCGAGGTCTTTGCCATCCTTGAGTGCTCTTGAGCACTCCAACTACCGCATCTGCGACTACTACTCCCTTTACTTTGTCAAAGACGAATAGAGATAAACCCACCAACATGAATGCAAGAAGTCAGTCGCTACCGCAGGGATGCACTTGAGCAGTGCTCGCGCAATTTGAGGCTGACTTTCTGGATGCTAAGCCTGCTAAGCCCGCCACAGGACATGCTGCGGAAGAGAGTGACAACACCTCATCACCTACGTCTGAAGTTTGGGCCCCGCTTGACATGGCCGACTTGTCAAATAAGACGCAAGCCACTGGCACAGTCAGGAAGGTTAAAGCTTACCCAATGCCCTGAATCCCTACTGGCACGTTGAAGCCTAAATTTTGTAGACCGATAGGGCGCTCAACAAGTAACCGATGCTCTCAGAGTACGTAATCATGGGCATCTTAAACTTTCACCGACACAAAATGGAATCGTGCGGAAGTGCCAGTGCCCTACTCAAGCTATACGAGTGACCATCAAGCTTTGTTGACCAGGAGAAGAGCCAAGCTGGCCTGCCTCATCTGCCTCTTCCCCGCCATGAACCCAGCACAGTCAGCTTCGAGATGTTTCGCACACTTTGCGCTCGTCAAGGAATCAGACATTTCTGCCTTCTGGCGTTTCTCTCCGGCAGAATTTGCACAAACTGTACCGTTGTCACATCCCTGCATCTTGAGGTACGCGGCTCCAGTCTACCATCACTCCCCCGCGCACTTTCCCAAGTAGCAGCCTTCAAATGGAGCAAAGAAAGCAAGGCTTAGGCATTTTAGCCAAGTTGGTGAAACCAGTGTGACCTCTACGCGCTCTTTGTCATCTGTATCTGCTTCTGCATGCCTGGGACAAGATTAGTTTCAACAAGGGAACGTTGCCAGTCTGCGTATATACCCTTGAGAAGGCTGCGGCTTGTTTGCGTGGGTGCGTGCGTGCGTGCTTGTGTCTATGTGTGTGTGTGTGTGTGTGTGTGTGTGTGCGTGCGTGGGTGGGTGGGGGGGGGTGGGGTGGGTGTGTGGGCGTGTGTGGGTGCGTGTGTGGGCGCGTGCGTGGGTGCGTGTGCGTGCGCGTGCGCGTGCGCGTGCGCGTGCGCGTGTGCGTGTGCGTGTGCGTGTGGGTGTGGGTGTGGGTGTGGGTGTGTGTGGGTGTTCGGCGTGTGTGTGTGTGTGTGTGTGTGTGTGGCACACCGCTGTACATGCGGGTTCGTGAACAAGCAGGAGCATGTTGTGATGATGATGAAGTTCGTGATTTTGAGTACATCAACATGTTTTCGTTCGGAAATCAGCAGGGGGCCGAGGAGAGTGTGGACTGGGGTGTGGGGGTCCTCGGCCAACGAAGACGCCCCCACACCCCACCCACACTCTGTGTAAACGTACCTGCGCTTCAACATTTCTTTTTTCGTTTTGCATGATGCATGGCTGAACACTTGGTGACAACGCAGATTTTGCATAAAGCATGGATGAATTCTTTGAGTTTGACGTTTGACACGGAGTTCTGCCAGAACTTGGAGGCAATCCGACTGCTCAACACCTTGCAGACGTTAACGTTCAGCGCAGAGTTCCATCAGAGCTTGGAAGGGGTCCAGCTGCCCAGCAACCTGCAGACGTGGACGTTTGGCGTGCGGTTTTGCGTCTTTCCAACCAGAGCTTGGAGGAGATTTAGCTGCCCAACGCCCTGCCGATGCTGAAGTTCGGTGCAAAGTGCTTGGCGGAGATCCAGCTGCCCAACACCTCGCAGACCTGGAGCATGTGAAGCATAAGCGTGTGGAGCAGGAAGTGGTGCATGAGCATGTTGGAGTGGTTGAGCACGCACAGTGTGTGAGCATGTGGACGGGATGAACAGACATGAGTGATCGAGCATGACTAGCGTTTGCACATGTGGAAGAGCTGAGCAGACATGAGTGATTGAGCATGTTCGGTGTTTGAGCATGTGGTAGAGATGAGCAGCTTTGAGTGAATGAGCATGAGCAGTGTGAGAGCGTGTGAATGGCGTGATTCACGTGCAAGTGTGGGAAGTTTTACTTACTCACATAAAGCTCCATTCGTGAAGTTCTTTGCCATCTCCATGGATGATCGCCTCGGTGGCTAGCTAGAGCATCTCTACCTTCGGAGCATCTCCATCTACCAGTTTATGTGGAAACACTAAAACAAAAAGTGTGTTATACAGCCAGCCCGCCCTCGCCTTGGGCCGCGGGTGTAGGTGGAGCCTCGCTCCTACGCGTTCATGCTGCCTATGTTAGTCTTCACTTCGGTGCGGACGCATAGGATAATCCAAAAATGTGAGCTCACCTGGCGAGTGAGAATGAAAAGTCCTATCGTTTTTCGTGCACTAGTAACATGCCGGGCCCATTAATGTGGGTGCCAACGATGCTCTGCAAGACGGCCGGTGTGCCGTATGTTCTTCGATTGTTACTCGTGAACCAGCCCCCGGCATGATTGGCAACATTCTCTTTTTGTTTGGTTTCGCTACCACAATGGTTTACATAGGACAAAGTAGTTGATCTTGCTTTGCCCTGACGAACCGCGCGCGACTCATGGACGGCTACCAGAGACCACGACAGGGATGGCAATGGCAACCTCCACCTCCTCCGGCCAGAGTCTGACGTTTGCCTGGAAGCTTGCAGTCCTTGAGCTTCGGGTACGCTTGCAACCAGAGCTTGGAGAATGTGACGTTCGCCTGGCAACTTGCAGTTCTTGAGGTTCGTGACGTTGGCCTGGCAGCTTGCAGTCCTTGAGCTTCGGGTGCGCTTACAACCAGAGCTTAGAGAGTCTTGCGTTGCCTGGCAGCTTGCAATCCTTGAGCTTCGGGTACGCTTACAACCAGATCTTGGAGAATGTGACGTTTGCCCGGCAGTTTGCAGTCCTTGCGATTCGTGACGTTTGCCTGGCAGCTTGCAGTGCTTGAGCTTCGGGTACGCATGCAACTAGAGCTCGGAAAGTGTGACGTTTGCCTGGCAGCTTGCAGCCCCTGTGCTACGGGTACGCTTGCAACCAATTCTTGGAGAATGTGACGTTTGCCCGGCAGGTTGCGGTCCTTGAGCTTCGTGACGTGTGCCAGGCAGCCTGCAGTCCTTGAGCTTCGGGTACGCTTACAACCAGAGCTTGGAGAATGTGACGTTTGCCTGGCAGCTTGCAGTCCTTGAGGCAACCAGAGCTTGGAGAGTGTGACGTTTGCCTGGCAGCTTGCAGTCCTTGAGATTCGTGACGTTTGCCTGGCAGCTTGCAGTCCTTGAGCTTCGGGTACGCTTACAACCAAAGCTTGGAGAGTATGGCGCTTGCCCGGCAGCTTGCAGTCCTTGAGTTCCGGGTGCGCTTACAATCAGAGCTTACGTTTGCCTGGCAGCTTGGCGGAGACCCAGTTGCCCAACACCTTGGACCTGAATGTGACGTTTGCCTGGCAGCTTGCAGTCCCTGAGTTGCGTGACGTTTGCCTGGCAGCTTGCAGTCCTTGAGCTTCGGGCACGCTTACAACCGGCACGCTTGCAACCACACCTACCCCACACCCTTTCCCCCCACCACGTCACAGGAACATGCCCGTCAATTTCTGAGACCCTATCCCACCCCCTTTCCCCCACCACGTCCGCTTTTCAAAACAGCTTGCAGTCCTTGAGCTTCGGGTGCACCTACAACCAGAACTTGCAGAATGTGACGTTCGCCTGGCAACTTGCAGTCCTTGAGCTTCGTGATGTTCGCATGGCGGCTTGCAATCCTCGAGCTTCGGATACGTTTGCGACCAGAGCTTGGAGAGTGTGACGTTTGCCTGGCACCTTGCAGTCCATGAGCTTCGGGTACACTTACAACCAAAGCTTGGATGATGTGACGTTTGCCTGACAGCCTGCAGTCCTTGAGCTTCGTGACGTTTGCCTGGCAGCTTGCAATCCTTGAGCTTCGGGCACGCTTACAACCAGAGCTTGGATGATGTGACGTTTGCATGACAGCTTGCAGTCCTTGAACTTCGTGACGTTTGCCTGGCAGCTTGCAATCCTTGAGCTTCGGGCACGCTTACAAGCAGAGCTGGGAGTTTGTGACGTTTGCCTGGCAGCTTGCAGTCCTTGAGCTTCTGGTACGCTTGCAACCAGAGCTTGGAGAATGTGACGTTTGCCTGGCAGCTTGCGGTCCTTGAGCATCTAGTACGCTTACAACCAGAGCTTGGGAGAATACGACGTTTGCCTGGCAGCTTGCAGTCCTTGTGTGACGTTTACCTGGCAGTTTGCAGTCCGTGAATTTCGGGTATGCCTACAACCAGAATTTGGACAATGTGACGTTTGCCTGGCAACTTGCAGTCCTTGAGCTTCGTAACGTTTGCCTGGCGGCTCGTAGTCCTTGAGATTAGGGTACACCTACAACCAGAGCTTGGACAGTGCGATGCTTGCCTGGCAGCTTGCCGCTTCGGGCACGCTTACAACCAGAGCTTGGAGAACGTGACGTTTGCCCGGCAGCTTGCAGTCCTTGAGCTTCGTTTTCGCTTACAACCAGAGCTTCGACAATGTGCTTGCAATCCTTGAGCTTCAGGTACGCTTGCAACCAGAGCTTGGAGAATGTGACGTTTGCCTGGCAGCTTGCAGTCCTTGAGCTTCGTCACGTTTGCCTGGTAGCTTGCAGTCCTTGAGCTTCGGGTACGCTTACAACCAGAACTTGGATTGGAGAGTGTGACGTTGGCCTGGCAGCTTGCAGTCATTGAGATTCGGGTGCGCTCACAACCGGAGCTTGGACAATGTGACGTTCGCCTGGCAGCTTGCAGTCCTTGAGCTTCGTGACGTTTGACGCAGACGGCAATCAACAAGGCGGTGCAGGCCGACCGTGCCCCACACCCTTTCCCCTCCAACCTCTTCGCAAGAACACGCCAGCCAATGTCAGAAATGGTATCCGAATCGACAAGTACCACCACAGGACTACGCCACCGGCATGACCATGGACCACGCGGGCGTAGTCAGCACGTGCCTATGTTGGGCAGTGACGATCCCCACCCCCTCCCTCCCTAAACTCAGCGTCATGCAGTGAAGTGCGATTTTGATCATGCATATCACGCGTTCATGCGCAGCTTGTCCCTACCCCAGTCCCTCACCTACCCAGAGCGCTTTTCACCAGTGGCTGACGTAGTGGCAGCCTGGCAGCTTGCAGTCCTTGAGCTTCGGGTACGCTTACAACCAGAGCTTGAACTGGAGAGTGTGACGTTGGCCTGGCAGCTTACAGTCCTTGGGATTCGGGTACGCTTACAACCAGAGCTTGGAGCATGTGACGTTTGCCTGACAGTTTGCAGTCCTTGAGCTTCGGGTACGCTTATACCCAGAACTCGAAGAATGTGACGTTTGCTAGACAACTTGCAGCCCTTGAGCTTCGTGACGTTTGCCTGGCCACTTACAATCCTTGAGCTCCGGGCACGCTTACAACCAGAGCATGGAAAGTGTGACGTTTGCCTGGCAACTTGCAGTCCTTGAACTTCGGGTGCGCTTGCAACCAGAGCTTCGAGAATGTGACGTTTGCCTGATTAGGGTACGCCTACAACCAGAGCTTAGACAGTGCGATGTTTTGCCTGGCAGCTTGCCGCTTCGGGCACGCTTACAACCACAGCTTGGAGAACGTGACGTTTGCCTGGCAGCTTGCAGTCCTTGAGCTCCGTTTACGCTTACAACCAGAGCTTCGACAATGTGCTTGCAAGCCTTGAGCTTCGGGTACGCTTACAACCAGAGCTCGGAGAATGTGACGTTTGCCTGGCAGCTTGCAGTCCTTGAGTTTCGTCACGTTTGCCTGGTAGCTTGCAGTCCTTGAGCTTCGGGTACGCTTACAACCGGCACGCTTGCAACCACACCTACCCCACACCCTTTCCCCCCACCACGTCACAGGAACATGCCCGTCAATTTCTGAGACCCTACCCCACCCCTTTCCCCCACCACGTCCGCTTTTCAAAACAGCTTGCAGTCCTTGAGCTTCGGGTGCACCTACAACCAGAACTTGGAGAATGTGACGTTCGCCTGGCAACTTGCAGTCCTTGAGCTTCGTGATGTTCGCATGGCGGCTTGCAATCCTCGAGCTTCGGATACGTTTGCGACCAGAGCTCGGAGAGTGTGACGTTTGCCTGGCACCTTGCAGTCCTTGAGCTTCGGGTACACTTACAACCAAAGCTTGGATCATGTGACGTTTGCCTGACAGCCTGCAGTCCTTGAGCTTCGTGACGTTTGCCTGGCAGCTTGCAATCCTTGAGCTTCGGGCACGCTTACAACCAGAGCTGGGAGTTTGTGACGTTTGCCTGGCAGCTTGCAGTCCTTGAGCTTCTAGTACGCTTGCAACCAGAGCTTGGAGAATGTGACGTTTGCCTGGCAGCTTGCGGTCCTTGAGCATCTAGTACGCTTACAACCAGAGCTTGGAGAATATGACGTTTGCCTGGCAGCTTGCAGTCCTTGTGTGACGTTTACCTGGCAGTTTGCAGTCCGTGAATTTCGGGTATGCCTACAACCAGAATTTGGACAATGTGACGTTTGCCTGGCAACTTGCAGTCCTTGAGCTTCGTGACGTTTGCGCCTGGCGGCTCGTAGTCCTTGAGATTAGGGTACACCTACAACCAGAGCTTGGACAGTGCGATGCTTGCCTGGCAGCTTGCCGCTTCGGGCACGCTTACAACCAGAGCTTGGAGAACGTGACGTTTGCCCGGCAGCTTGCAGTCCTTGAGCTTCGTTTTCGCTTACAACCAGAGCTTCGACAATGTGCTTGCAATCCTTGAGCTTCAGGTACGCTTACAACCAGAGCTTGGAGAATGTGACGTTTGCCTGGCAGCTTGCAGTCCTTGGGCTTCGTCACGTTTGCCTGGTAGCTTGCAGTCCTTGAGCTTCGGGTACGCTTACAACCAGAACTTGGATTGGAGAGTGTGACGTTGGCCTGGCAGCTTGCAGTCATTGAGATTCGGGTGCGCTCACAACCGGAGCTTGGACAATGTGACGTTCGCCTGGCAGCTTGCAGTCCTTGAGCTTCGTGACGTTTGACGCAGACGGCGTTCAACAAGGCGGTGCAGGCCGACCGTGCCCCACACCCTTTCCCCTCCAACCTCTTCGCAAGAACACGCCAGCCAATTTCAGAAATGGTGTCCGAATCGACAAGTACCACCACAGGACTACGCCACCGGCATGACCATGGACCACGCGGGCGTAGTCAGCACGTGCCTATGTTGAGCAGTGACGATCCCCACCCCCTTCCTCCCTAAACTCAGCGTCATGCAGTGAAGTGCGATTTTGATCATGCATATCACGCAGCTTGTCCCTACCCCAGTCCCTCACCTACCCAGAGCGCTTTTCACCAGTGGCTGACGTAGTGGCAGCCTGGTAGCTTGCAGTCCTTGAGCTTCGGGTACGCTTACAACCAGAGCTTGAACTGGAGAGTGTGACGTTGGCCTGGCAGCTCACAGTCCTTGGGATTCGGGTACGCTCACAACCAGAGCTTGGAGCATGTGACGTTTGCCTGACAGTTTGCAGTCCTTGAGCTTCGGGTACGCTTATACCCAGAACTCGAAGAATGTGACGTTTGCTAGACAACTTGCAGCCCTTGAGCTTCGTGACGTTTGCCTGGCCACTTACAATCCTTGAGCTCCGGGCACGCTTACAACCAGAGCATGGAAAGTGTGACGTTTGCCTGGCAACTTGCAGTCCTTGAACTTCGGGTGCGCTTGCAACCAGAGCTTCGAGAATGTGACGTTTGCCTGATTAGGGTACGCCTACAACCAGAGCTTAGACAGTGCGATGTTTTGCCTGGCAGCTTGCCGCTTCGGGCACGCTTACAACCACAGCTTGGAGAACGTGACGTTTGCCTGGCAGCTTGCAGTCCTTGAGCTCCGTTTACGCTTACAACCAGAGCTTCGACAATGTGCTTGCAATCCTTGAGCTTCGGGTACGCTTACAACCAGAGCTCGGAGAATGTGACGTTTGCTTGGCAGCTTGCAGTCCTTGAGTTTCGTCACGTTTGCCTGGTAGCTTGCAGTCCTTGAGCTTCGGGTACGCTTACAACCGGCACGCTTGCAACCACACCTACCCCACACCCTTTCCCCCCACCACGTCACAGGAACATGCCCGTCAATTTCTGAGACCCTATCCCACCCCCTTTCCCCCACCACGTCCGCTTTTCAAAACAGCTTGCAGTCCTTGAGCTTCGGGTGCACCTACAAGAACTTGGAGAATGTGACGTTCGCCTGGCAACTTGCAGTCCTTGAGCTTCGTGATGTTCGCATGGCGGCTTGCAATCCTCGAGCTTCGGATACGTTTGCGACCAGAGCTTGGAGAGTGTGACGTTTGCCTGGCACCTTGCAGTCCTTGAGCTTCGGGTACACTTACAACCAGAGCTTGGATGATGTGACGTTTGCCTGACAGCCTGCAGTCCTTGAGCTTCGTGACGTTTGCCTGGCAGCTTGCAATCCTTGAGCTTCGGGCACGCTTACAACCAGAGCTTGGATGATGTGACGTTTGCATGACAGCTTGCAGTCCTTGAACTTCGTGACGTTTGCCTGGCAGCTTGCAATCCTTGAGCTTCGGGCACGCTTACAACCAGAGCTGGGAGTTTGTGACGTTTGCCTGGCAGCTTGCAGTCCTTGAGCTTCTGGTACGCTTTCAACCAGAGTTTGGAGAATGTGACGTTTGCCTGGCAGCTTGCGGTCCTTGAGCATCTAGTACGCTTACAACCAGAGCTTGGAGAAAATGACGTTTGCCTGGCAGCTTACAGTCCTTGTGTGACGTTTACCTGGCAATTTGCAGTCCGTGAATTTCGGGTATGCCTACAACCAGAATTTGGACAACGTGACGTTTGCCTGGCAACTTGCAGTCCTTGAGCTTCGTGACGTTTGCCTGGCGGCTCGTAGTCCTTGAGATTAGGGTACGCCTACAACCAGAGCTTGGACAGTGCGATGCTTGCCTGGCAGCTTGCCGCTTCGGGCACGCTTACGACCAGAGCTTGGAGAACGTGACGTTTGCCTGGCAGCTTGCAGTCCTTGAGCTTCGTTTTCGCTTACAACCAGAGCTTCGACAATGTGCTTGCAATCCTTGAGCTTCAGGTACGCTTACAACCAGAGCTTGGAGAATGTGACGTTTGCCTGGCAGCTTGCAGTCCTTGAGCTTCGTCACGTTTGCCTGGTATCTTGCAGTCTTTGCGCTTCGGGTACGCTTACAACCAGAACTTGGATTGGAGAGTGTGACGTTGGCCTGGCAGCTTGCAGTCATTGAGATTCGGGCGCGCTCACAACCGGAGCTTGGACAATGTGATGTTCGCCTGGCAGCTTGCAGTCCTTGAGCTTCGTGACGTTTGACGCAGACGGCGTTCAACAAGGCGGTGCAGGCCGACCGTGCCCCACACCCTTTCCCCTCCAACCTCTTCGCAAGAACACGCCAGCCAATTTCAGAGATGGTATCCGAATCGACAAGTACCACCACAGGACTACGCCACCGGCATGACCATGGACCACGCGGGCGTAGTCAGCACGTGCCTATGTTGAGCAGTGACGATCCCCGCCCCCTTCCTCCCTAAACCCAGCGTCATGAAGTGAAGTGCGATTTTGATCATGCATATCACGCGTTCATGCGCAGCTTGTCCCTACCCCAGTCCCTCACCTACCCAGAGCGCTTTTCACCAGTGGCTGACGTAGTGGCAGCCTGGCAGCTTGCAGTCCTTGAGCTTCGGGTACGCTTTCATCCAGAGCTTGAACTGGAGAGTGTGACCTTGGCCTGGCAGCTTACAGTCCTTGGGATTCGGGTACGCTTACAACCAGAGCTTGGAGCATGTGACGTTTGCCTGACAGTTTGCAGTCCTTGAGCTTCGGGTACGCTTGCAGCCCTTGAGCTTCGTGACGTTTGCCTGGCAGCTTGACAGCTTGTAGTCCTTGAGCTTCGGCTACGCTTGCAACCAGAGCTTAGAATTCAAGCCAACAGCACCACGCCAAGATGACCACGCAGATCGGCACCACACACGCAAGCAGTACCGGTTTCCTCTTTGGTCATTTTGTTTTCAATTTCACCAAGAACGAGTCCTGTTCTATCTCACCTACCTCTGACGCTTGGCTTGGAGCGAGCAAAAGAATTGAGACCAACTGCGAGTCGACTTCCTTCATCCATCATGTTAACATTTCATTATTTGAAACATGCATGTCTGAGCTCGTTTGCATGTCATCATGTTTCACATGTGGTCCACTTCCAACAGAGTTTCTTCTTCCTAACATACCTCATGATGACGTTGCGCTACTACGCCAACAAAAGGTTGATGGTCTGCTTCGGGTACGCTTACAACCAGAGCTTGGAGAATGTGAAGTTTGCCTGGCAGCTTGCAGTCCTTGAGGCAACCAGAGCTTGGAGAGTGTGACGTTTGCCTGGCAGCTTGCAGTCCTTGAGATTCGTGACGTTTGCCTGGCAGCTTGCAGTCCTTGAACTTCGGGTACGCTTACAACCAAAGCTTGGAGAGTATGGCGCTTGCCCGGCAGCTTGCAGTCCTTGAGTTCCGGGTGCGCTTACAATCAGAGCTTACGTTTGCCTGGCAGCTTGGCGGAGACCCAGTTGCCCAACACCTTGGACCTGAATGTGACGTTTGCCTGGCAGCTTGCAGTCCCTGAGTTGCGTGACGTTTGCCTGGCAGCTTGCAGTCCTTGAGCTTCGGGCACGCTTACAACCAGAGCTTGGAGAATGTGACGTTTGCCTGGCAGGAACATTTGAAGCATGAATGCGCACATGCCCGGCAGCTTGCAGTCCTTGAGTTCCGGGCGCGCTTACAATCAGAGCTTACGTTTGCCTGGCAGCTTGGCGGAGATCCAGTTGCCCAACACCTTGGACCTGAATGTGACGTTTGCCTGGCAGCTTGCAGTCCCTGAGTTGCGTGACGTTTGCCTGGCAGCTTGCAGTCCTTGAGCTTCGGGCATGCTTACAACCAGAGCTTGGAGAATGTGACGTTTGCCTGCCAGGAACATTTGAAGCATGAATGAGCACATGACTCATGACATGGGGCATGCGAGGTTGACATTTGATGTCTCATGTTGCACTCCATTCAGTTGCGTTTTCTAACCCTAGACCCTAAGTCATCTTCTACCACATCGCCACGGTGTTCGACTTTGGTGTCTTGCTGGAGCATGACATTCCCCGGAAGAGCATCAATGTGATGCCCATATGGCTTGTGTGACGTTTGCCTGCAGTCCGTGAGCTTCGGGTACACTTGCAACCAGAGTTTGGACAATGTGACGTTTGCCTGGCAGCTTGCAGTCCTTGAGCTTCGTGACGTTTGCCTGGCAGCTTGCAGTCCTTGAGGCAACCAGAGCTTGAAGAGTGTGACGTTTGCCTGGCAGCTTGCAGTCCTTGAGATTCGTGACGTTTGCCTGGCAGCTTGCAGTCCTTGAGCTTCGGGTACGCTTACAACCAAAGCTTGGAGAGTATGGCGCTTGCCCGGCAGCTTGCAGTCCTTGAGTTCCGGGTGCACTTACAATCAGAGCTTACGTTTGCCTGGCAGCTTGGCGGAGATCCAGTTGCCCAACACCTTGGACCTGAATGTGACGTTTGCATGGCAGCTTGCAGTCCCTGAGTTGCGTGACGTTTGCCTGGCAGCTTGCAGTACTTGAGCTCCGGGCATGCTTACAACCAGAGCTTGGAGAATGTGACGTTTGCCTGGCAAGAACATTTGAAGCATGAATGCGCACATGACTCATGACATGGGGCATGTGAGGTTGACATTTGATGTCTCACGTTGCACTCCATTCAGTTGCGTTTTCTAACCCTAAACCCTAAGTCATCTTCTACCACATCGCCACGGTGTTCGACTTTGGTGTCTTGCTGGAGCATGACATTCCCCGGAAGAGCATCAATGTGATGCCCATATGGCTTGTGTGACGTTTGCCTGCAGTCCGTGAGCTCCGGGTACGCTTGCAACCAGAGTTTGGGCAATGTGACGTTTGCCTGGCAGCTTGCAGTCCTTGAGCTTCGTGACATTTGCCTGGCAGCTTGCAGTCCTTGAGGCAACCAGAGCTTGAAGAGTGTGACGTTTGCCTGGCAGCTTGCAGTCCTTGAGATTCGTGACGTTTGCCTGGCAGCTTGCAGTCCTTGAGCTTCGGGTACGCTTACAACCAAAGCTTGGACAGTATGGCGCTTGCCCGGCAGCTTGCAGTCCTTGAGTTCCGGGTACGCTTACAATCAGAGCTTACGTTTGCCTAGCAGCTTGGCGGAGATCCAGTTGCCCAACACCTTGGACCTGAATGTGACGTCTGCCTGGCAGCTTGCAGTCCCTGAGTTGCGTGACGTTTGCCTGGCAGCTTGCAGTCCTTGAGCTTCGGGCATGCTTACAACCAGAGCTTGGAGAATGTGACGTCATCTTCTACCACATCGCCACGGTGTTCACCTTTGGTGTCTTGCTGGAGCATGACATTCCCCGGAAGAGCATCAATGTGATGCCCATGTGGCCATATGGCTTGTGTGACGTTTGCGAGCTTTGGGTACGCTTGCAACCAGAGTTTGGACAATGTGACGTTTGCCTGGCAGCTTGCAGTCCTTGAGCTTCGTGACGTTTGCCTGGCAGCTTGCAGTCCTTGAGGCAACCAAAGCTTGGAGAGTGTGACCACGTCTTCCAGCAGCAGTACGACATCCACGACAGAACAGCAGGGAAACCTCGACAAGTACGTGGACCTGGATTTCCTGTGTGATTGAACGCGCAGACAACGCCCCGAAAGGGGTGTGTGTGGCACACCGCTGTACATGCGGGTTCGTGAACAAGCAGGAGCATGTTGTGATGATGATGAAGTTCGTGATTTTGAGTACATCAACATGTTTTCGTTCGGAAATCAGCAGGGGGCCGAGGAGAGTGTGGACTGGGGTGTGGGGGTCCTCGGCCAACGAAGACGCCCCCACACCCCACCCACACTCTGTGTAAACGTACCTGCGCTTCAACATTTCTTTTTTCGTTTTGCATGATGCATGGCTGAACACTTGGTGAAAACGCAGATTTTGCATGAAGCATGGATGAATTCTTTGAGTTTGACGTTTGACACGGAGTTCTGCCAGAACTTGGAGGCAATCCGACTGCTCAACACCTTGCAGACGTTAACGTTCAGCGCAGAGTTCCATCAGAGCTTGGAAGGGGTCCAGCTGCCCAGCAACCTGCAGACGTGGACGTTTGGCGTGCGGTTTTGCGTCTTTCCAACCAGAGCTTGGAGGAGATTTAGCTGCCCAACGCCCTGCCGATGCTGAAGTTCGGTGCAAAGTGCTTGGCGGAGATCCAGCTGCCCAACACCTCGCAGACCTGGAGCATGTGAAGCATAAGCGTGTGGAGCAGGAAGTGGTGCATGAGCATGTTGGAGTGGTTGAGCACGCACAGTGTGTGAGCATGTGGACGGGATGAACAGACATGAGTGATCGAGCATGACTAGCGTTTGCACATGTGGAAGAGCTGAGCAGACATGAGTGATTGAGCATGTTCGGTGTTTGAGCATGTGGTAGAGATGAGCAGCTTTGAGTGAATGAGCATGAGCAGTGTGAGAGCGTGTGAATGGCGTGATTCACGTGCAAGTGTGGGAAGTTTTACTTACTCACATAAAGCTCCATTCGTGAAGTTCTTTGCCATCTCCATGGATGATCGCCTCGGTGGCTT
>CAJNDS010000014.1:1123008-1131336 GCA_905221605.1 Symbiodinium natans
TTGGCAAGATGATGGCAACCGAGGTCATCCACCTTCCGCTGGCTCTGGGTTTCATTCTCTTCGCGTCTCAACATGGCCGCTGATCAAGCTGCTCATCTGACTGCTGCTGGACCGGATTGGGAAGATCTGCCGGCAGCAGCACAAATGGCCACAAGTGTTGTTTGCACTGCCTGCTGCTTTTGACTGGTTGTTGAAGTGGACTTGCGCTCAGTGCTAACATGCCGTGATCACAGCTATCAAGATGAAAACAGAACCTATTCAAGTAGGGGAAGGCAGTCCAATGCACATCGAGGGTAGTGCAGTGCAAGTTCATGCTCCACTCATGAGTTGCTTCTGCTTCCCCAGCCTGTAGAGTGGCTCGCTTGCCAAGCTAAGCAGTAGTGACCGTGATTGTTTTGTCCTGGCGGCACATCTACTGTAATTCGCTGGCAGCTGGACTGCTCTCATTCTGAACGGAGATGTTCTTGAGTCCAATGTAGCATCATGGAGGACAAGGCGGCCGTTTCAACATGTGACAGCCGTGGCAGAATCGCATGGGCACTGCCTTGCTTTGCCTTGCTTTGTAGCGCGAGGCGGAAGCCGAAATGGCGGCCGCACTTCAGGCTTGACTGGGGTATCTCTAAGGTCCTGATGGCATATGGCTTTCAGGGAAAACATGGGGCAGTAGTAGCAAGGCAGCAACTTCAAGTGAGGCCTTGCAAGGGTGTCAGGAGGCTGGGATGGTTAAAAGTGAGGTGGCCGTTTTATGATGCTTGTAGGGGTCAGTCCGTGCTCTGCGCTATTTGAGCTATGCGCAGAAGATGTTTTCAGTGCACAGAGTACCGCAGTTGCCAAGCATGCATGGGCCTCGAGAGCGAACTCTGAGCTATTCTGGCGCCAACTTGGGGCGGGTTCCCTCGATAGTCCTCGGCTGCTTTGCAAGCTTGTCCACTGTAGCTCACAAACTCATCAAACTCCGACACCCTCAACGCCTGCATCCGCACAAACCAGCAACCTTTCGTCACCTTCGTCATTCTAAGGGTAACCAGGGAGAACTCGATTCGACTGATCTGAGTACTTTTACTTACTCTTACTCCAGCGACTCTGAGCTCACGAGGCTCAGATTCGAACCTTGGAGCAGGCGGAGCTTTCCCAGATGCGACAAGGACTGCCGTGCCCATTCGTGCATTGATACTTGTAACGGCACTGCAGTCAACCTGAGATTTTCGGTAGCAAGCTTCTGGGAACCAGGCTCCATTGCCTTAGAGACCCCCTTCCCAAGCCCCGAGTCCCGAGGGGTGGTGCTCCAGCGCCGCCTGGATGAGGCGCAGCGGCAGCTGCAGGAACTCACGCAGGGCGCCAAGGCACGCGTCACAAATCGTGGCCAGCAAAGTTAGCCGCTCAAACTCCGAAAGCATGAACAAGCAGCAAACCTCGATACTTCTCGTCGAATTTCACCCAGCACCTTCAGGCGCAACGGCGAGCAGAGGTTCAGAACCTCCAAGCCGAAGAAGCCAAGGCTTCGAGTGAGAGCGACGGTTTGGGCTTCGGATGGTTCAGGGGAACGTGCTTACGTCAGACACGCGGGGAGGGGAGGCTGCAAAAACGAACCCACACGGGTCTTTTGCATGACGCCCGTCGAGAGGGGGATAATTCGCGGGGTTTTGTTGAACCCCCGCAGTCTTCCCATCATCTGAGCCGTGTTTTTGCTTTCTTGCGGTCGTCGTGTGCCGGGACGTAGACATGGAAAAAGCACTGTGGACGGCTTGCGAGTAAGAGACCTGGCAGTACGCTCAGAAGGTGTGCGGAAGCAGCTGTTGCGAGAGAAACATAGCAAGGACTGGCCGTTTGCCCCAACCCAATGCGACCCAACGCGGACGACTTGATGACAGCTTCGCAGAAGCTCCCTGGAAGGGTCCGCGGAAGCGAAAGCGAAGTCCGCCCGGAATGGAGAGTTTCTTCGCAGAAGCTCTGCGGAAGCCCGCGGGCTTCCGAGTTTTGGTGCATTCTGCCGAGCTGGTCGGCTGATTGAGGCTATGCTGTACTTTTCTACGGGGGTGCGGCCCCTTAACTTCGTTTCCTTCGGAGGATGCCGCTGCCGGCTTAAGCCGCAAAATTGTCTAGCAAGAAGGCTCTATACTAAACAATGTAGACCTTTATAAATCCCCCCTGAGAGGAAAGCCTCAGCATCCTACATAAGTTACATGAGCCGAAAATGCCTAAATTCAGAGTTCTGGTCGATCTCTAGAAGGGCAGCAAGCTGGAAGGCTGCAGCCAGCCTGGAGCACGAGCTCCAGCTGCAGTGCGGTGCTAAGGAGGCACCGAATTGTTTCTTGCACAATTTTGCCAGCCTAAAACCAAGACTGCTCGATGAACCAGTATGCCGTTTCAAGATCTGAGACGCTTGGGGCCGAGGCTGGAAGTAATGCTCCATCGCGAAAAGGAGGCCTTGGCTTTTCAAGGTCCTGTAGCAGGTGTCGTAGAGGAAGAGATGCAGTGGGACGCCCGCGAGGCAGAGGCAGTGCAGCGCACAGAGGCGGCGCGCACCCAGCGTCTTGAAGAGGAGGCAGCGGAGCATGGCGGGAGCCCCCCGTGAAAATCATGCCTGGCAAAACTTGCGCGTATGTGCGCGGTTTCAAGGACACGGCATGGTTTCGAGGACCACAGTACTCCCCTGAGAGAGAGAGTGTTGCAACTTCAGGCCTCAATGTGAGGGTCGCTATGAGGCTATGACAAACAATCAAACGTCACACTTTTGTCGACGGATTCGATGCAGTACAGCTCCAGCTATGTCGTCCCTTGAGCTCCTCATCCACAACTAGAAAAAGCCTGAGCGTGGTTGTGCAGATGGCAGGTGCACTACTGGAAGAGCTGTGGGCTCATCCTGCGACGGAAGCAGTGCAAGACACTTAGAAGCAGTTTCCGGATTTTCCAGAGATTGCAGAAAAAATAGCTTTCCCCGCAGCAGCCCGCAACTTCTGCTTGATACTGTGTGTACAGGTGGTGTGGATGCACCTGCACCGGAGGCAGTTACGGCCGGCAATTGCATTCTTTCTTGTTTTGGAGAATTAGGACGGCTTTCCTAGCAGGTGAGTCAAGAGGTCGTGATGGAGATGGAGGCGCTCGTCATTTGAACTGCCGTTGAAACTTGAAGCTTTTGCTTTTGATTGGCCGTTTAGCTACCTGCTTCAGGGCCCCCCAAGATCTGTAAGTGCCTGAACAGCATCCCAGATTCCTCGCCCTCAGTAGGTGGATCGCAACACGATGTCTTACGAACTGTACATCATGCCGCATCATGTTCTTGCCAAGGCGCTCCGAACGCAAGCCAAAGAGCTCCGGAGCCAGATCAAGGTGAGATCATTGTAACATATTGTAAGTAATCCATTTGGGGTTGTCCGATAACAGGGGTGCCCTGGGGAGTGTATTCTATTTTGGGGGTAAAAAGGGCGGTACCCCAATTATCGGATGATCGTAAGTACTCCATTGCTGAGACGTCATTGGCTTTAGCTCATGCCTCTTCACTCATCTGTACATTGCTTCAACCATTCGATGCTTCGATTTCCGTGCCTTCAGGGTAGCGCTTTCAACATCGGCCTGCAAAGCTGTTGGGAAGCAAAATAAAAACAGCACATACTGTTTTTTAAACATGTTTGTCACTGATTTCAACTGGCCACACTACCTCTCTGACCTCAACGGCAATGACGAGTGACAGCAGCAGCCGCCGCCGTACTAGAACTATGCAGCAAAATCGGACATCCCCTCTTTTCTGCCACGTTGGAAATCAAGAACAGTGTTCGGTGCTTCCCCATCATTTTCGGACATTTCTGATCGTGATTTTCTCATGGTCCTGAACCGACGAACGCAACCTTTGCCAAAGCATCCGCCATCACTTGCTTGGGCTTTCATTCACAGTTTACGCGTGACTCTGCGTAGCTGCTTGGACGGGCTTCTCCACGAAGCATGTCTGCTACGATTCCAATGCCTTTCCACATCTTTCCACCATTGCTTGCACACCAGGTCGAACACCACGTGAAGCTGTGCGCTCCTTTCCACCCCCTTCGCCCGCACAGGAGATCGAACGCCTGGCAGCATCGGGTCGCGCCCAAGAGGCGCCCTGGGCAAGGTTCTTCTGCCGCCCTCAAAACAGAATCTGCTTGACTATGCAAGTACGGCAAGCATGGCGGCTGGGATTTGCTGGAGAAAGCGGTTGCTTGACAAATTTGTCTGTGCAGTCTCCACGTCTCTGAAAACAATGCGGTTCTTGTTTGCTAACAATGGTGCTTCTCTTATCCTTTCAAGATTAGAACAATGGTGCTTCTGCTTCCTTTCAAAGGAAGCATGTCTCCCACCAACTGCTGTTTGCAGTTCTCTCAAGTACAGGCCGAGTACAGGTGTCAGTCCATGCGCTCACTGTTTTCGTTCGTATTCAAAGAACTAATACTACCAGGAACACAGGCACAGCTCTGGATGACGGAGCGCTTCGAGTGTGAGCTCTGTACTGCACACTGACGATTTGTCGAACTTGCCCCTCTTGTCAATCTTTTTGCAGGTAGATCTGATAGCGAAGAACCAGTCGCTGGCTCACAGCAACTTGGCTGCCAGCCTCAAGTTGTGTTACTGACAGAGTGCACTCTCAGATGGCAGGGAACACCAGTGAAGCACCACGTGTGGGTGAGCGAGACATTCCACAACCACATTCCTGCCATGCTCAAAATCGTGCAAATCATGCTGGTGGCTTGCAACGCTTCAAGGCATCGCGCTTGCACAATCTGCAGCCAAAGGATCCCGCGAAAAGGCAGTGGACCTTGGGCCTGTGAAGTGACGCGTCAACTTTGCAAAATTTGCTGAGACTCGCAGGCAGCGTGCCTTCAGTCGGAGCTGCAGCATGAGCAGGCTCGGAAAGACCCATTCGCGATTCTGGGCTAGCTATGGGTCTCTTCACGCATTGGCTCCCATTGTGCCTTATGCGCAAAAGATTAAGAAGCTTGGTAGCACTGTGTACGCTCATGTGGTAGCTGTCGCATCCCCCTCTTTGCTTTCGTTGAAGGCGAAGTCTCTGCTAGACCCACCAATTTCAGGGGTGAGCCTGTGCCTCAGAATTTCAATACGGCTCTAAACCAGCCATGTCACAGCTCGCTGATCACACTGCCTCATGCTTCGGAGAGTCTGACACGAAGAGACCGAAGTCTCCATTTGCGTGTGAGGGCATGAGGAGGTCGAGGAGGGACTCGGCATAGAAGAGGTGGAGTACTGGAGGCGACCCCCGCCCTTGATCATGCCAGTCACTGCCAGTCTGTGCCAGAGGTGTTTGTGATGTTGTCTCCTGGTTGATGTCGCCATGCGAACCCCCCCCCCATGTGTTCTGTGTGTGCATAGGTCGTTGGCAAGGCTTCTAGGACACCATGAAGGGTACTCTTCGCCCTTGGTTGGCCTCAGCCTGAAGCCAGCATGACCCCTCCGCTCTCTGCCGAGGTTTAGGTCTAGGTTTAGGTCTAGGTTTAGGTCTAGGCTTAGGTCTAGGTCTAGGTCTAGGTTTACGTCTAGGTTGAGGTCTCGGTTTAAAGGTCTAGGCTTAAAGGTCTGGTTTAGGGGTTTCGGCTCTGATAAGATTGTCCAGAGTCAAGACCCTACAGTCGCAATTTTTTCAAATTCTCGGGGACTGTGCTACTCAGCTCCTATCAGGACTTCGCACACACTAACCCCTTTGGTCCAGCAATCACCATGACCATGCGCCATGCAGAGCATGAAGTCCACCCTGAATGTGCGCAGCAGTTCAGCTCAGCTACGCGACGAATACGAGCGTCCATAGCCCGGACATGCCTCTAAGCCGTGAAGTCTACAGCCACCTGCCCCAAAGAAACCGCATCCGCCAGGCGGAAGGTGGAGGAGAAGAAGGCGGAGGCATCTTGAGCCGCACTGTCTCGAAGGGGCGTTTTGGGTGGCTGCGTTCGAACCGAGCTTCGGGTAGCAAGCCATGAAATGCCAGGAAATGCTCATGTGCGCAAGCCTGCGGTAAGACCTTGTGAGTCAGAACTGAATCATGGGATTCTCATTAAAGGTCAGGAACGGTCAAAATCGAAGGTCATGCTGAAGGGCGTTTGTAGGGACACGGCATCTTCCGGGAACTGGCTATGAACGGCGATTTCAGGGATCTCTCCTCAGATTGTAGCCTACCGAACAGGTTTGGGTGCATCAAGTACATTAAAGCAAGACTCAAGATGTCAGCCCAAGAACCACGAGTTCCTGTGGCAGAGGTCGGCGTTCACTGGATTCACTCTGATAAAACTTGCTTAGGGGCTAGGGTGTGCTAAGCCAAGATCGTCCTCCACCGTGGTGAAGTGCGGTTTCTTTGCTCTAGCCCTTCATAAAGGGCAAAGTTCAGCTCGCTGCAGCTTCGAAAGCCCACCTGTGTCAGCCCAAAGCATCGCTCCGCCAGCTTGAACGGATCACGGCCGATCAGCATCGGCTGCGTGGGGGATTGCGCCGCTCAGCTTTGTCTTGGGGGAAGCGTGATGGGAAGCCACTGCCAGCCTTTGAGTTGAAGGTAGGCACCCCCCTAGACTCATGATCTTGGAGAGCTTTTCTCAAGTGGCTTGAGCTTTCTCGTGAAGTGTGAACTCCGGCTTTGAGGCTTAAGGCTTAAGTTCATGGTTTTTAAAGCCTTGGCCTCCAGCCAGCACTGCATGGTCCAGCTCTGTTCTCTCCGCCGGATCTGAGATATTGTGAGAGGTTTTGCCAACTCCTCCCTGTGCATCAGAAGACTTCGGAAGGTATTGCAAGCCCGAAGCCCGCAGGCCCTGTAAAGCATCCAGCTCCAACCCGGACCTGGACAGAGCCGAGAAAGGTCGATGCATGCCCAGTCGTTCCCGCACGCAAAAGGAATCGCGCCAACAGCTTGAACTCATGCTGAGGATCTGAAAGGGCTAGAAATGGCTAGAACTTGGGTGGTGCGCTGTCCGTGAATGGATGCCAGCCACTTGAGGCGATTCGTCGCCGAGCCTCGATGTCGGGGAGGCACTCTCGACGAGGTGTGGACGGGCTTCGCAGGGCTTAGCAGGCCATGCCGCTCCATAAGCTTGAGACTCCCTACACCTGGAGCTGTACCTTTGTAAGTCTTCCTGACTTCCTGACCTACATCTTGGATTGGGGAAAAGGGGGGCCAATTGAAGTCTAAAGTTGTAAAGGGTCTCAGGTCACCACAGAGCCGGGGCACGTCTTCTGCACTTGCGGCTCAAGTGCTTTGTGTTCTTCAAGTGTTGCCCCAGTGTTGAAAACAGATGTCGCATCCTCATCAGATGTGAAGTAAAGAGTTCCATAGTGATGCTTCTATGAACTACTCTGAACTACTTCGTTGTTGCATTGTTTCGCAGGGCAGGATGGTGCTGTAGCATTTGTGCCGCAGTCTGCGACTTTGCAGGTCATTGCAGGATGTCATGTCGGCAAAAGCAAGGATAAGCAAACTGAAACGTCCTCAGGGCTCATGGCGCCCAGTATTGCCCAGTTCAGCGTGCGATCACATGATCCGTTTCTTAATTTTGTGCCGACCCTTTGAGAGATGCGAGAGATGCGGTGCCCGGGCTTGATGCTTGCAGGCACTGTGGCTTCCTTGATGAGACGATCTCTTGGTTTGCCACGTCGCTAGGTCTGCACCGATTGATCTTCCGAGAGGTTACAGGGCCTACAGACTTATGGTTGTGCAAAACAGGCATTCTGGGGTCGAGCGCAGCCAGAACCGCTGCAGTGAGGCCATGAAAACTAAGCCACTTGAGCCCCTCGTAGGGTAGTTTGTTGCAGCGACTCCTGGTAGTCTCTTCCCAAAAGCCCTGAACCTGAGTACCATGCTCCAAGACTTGAGTGCAGAGTTTTGAAAGTTCAGGTCGCTCTTCAAATCGGCGTTGATGCGGCGAGCCTTTTGTGACGACCTTGGGGGACGATGTGCACCATTGAAACAAAAGGTCCTCGATGGTCGAGCTGTGTTGTGTTCCTTCCTTCGACGTCCCAGGTGTTCACCTCTTGGTGCTGTACAGTTGGATCGGCTTTCTCCTGTGGTGGATCTCCAGCAGAGCGCGCCATTGAATAAAAAAGCCTGACGTTGGGATCTGAGATGGCCGGACCTGCATCATGAGCAGGTGACATGTGCACACGTGGTTTGTTTTTGTTTTTTTGTTTCATCGCTCTCTCTCTCTCTCTCGTACATTGTCCTTGTATGTCTTCATGTATCTCCATGTGTCTTCAGTTTTCTGTACATTTTTTGTTTCGGTCCATCTCGCTCTCTCTCTCTCTCTCTCTCTCTCTCTGTCTCTGTCTCTGCATATCTTGTTTCTTCTTCATTTGCCGCTGCTGAACTCG